>JAJJMA010029918.1:0-13726 GCA_023529015.1 Papaver nudicaule
GAGTTAATTTTGGTTAAATTTTTATTTTACAGGAGAAAGAGACTATGGCATCTGAGCTGGTTGCTAAAATTTCAAAGCTGCCTTCTGAGCACAAGGGTATAATACTTAGAATCTTTGCAAAGGTGTGTACTTCACACCAAGAAGAAGGAGGCTGCCTAAAGATCTAAATACATGTACGATTTGGTTCTGTTTTTTTTTCCTTCATGTTTTTCTTGTTGGTGGTGTTGTATTGTAAAGTGGAATTAAACACTGAGACTGTGTCTGTAGGAATCATGCTAAGTATGGTGAGTTCTTAGCTGCATCTCCTCATTTGAATAAAATTGAGAGAGAGGATCATTTGTTCGCAGCTTTCTCTTATTTTGACAAAGATGGAAGTGGGTTTATCACCAAAGATAAGCATGTGAAGAGTTCGGTATGGGAGATGTCTACCTAGAAGATATAATTGGAGTAGTGGATAGTAACAATGTGAGTTTAGCTATCTTATGTAATAATATGTTGTCCATCTACTTATCACCAGTAAAGTAATGTTTATCATCTTTTGTTATTTGATTTTTAGGATGGACTCATTGATAATAGTGAGTTTGTGGCAATGATGCAAGAAGGGCCTTTCGGAGAGACTCTTCAAAATAGTACCAGCAATGCTTTCAGAGATGCCTTGAAGTTGGTAGTTTTTAGTGTGATCAGGTCGTTTCGACCATCCCATCTTCAAGTGTATCACGTATTTGAGAAGTATGTATCTCAAGTATGTTCTCAGACATGTAAGATCCCACGTCAATGTCCTTGGTTTGTGTTCACTTGCATAATGGCAGTTTACCACCCTTAAAACTTTGTCTTTCTCACTTTCCTAACCTCAGCGACCTGTTTAATTTCCGTTATACAATCATTTATTCATTTGTATTTGATTGTGTAACTCTTTCTGTTTCTTATGCAGGTACAAGAGAAACTAGAAATCTGGTCCAAGTCCTTTGGGAGTGCATATAACAAAAGGAGTTTGAAGACATTGCGACTTACTATGATCGGATAAATGTCGAAGTTGTAAAGAAGCTTGATTTAGGTAAGCCTTCTGTGAATATGGGATTATCTCAACATAATTTACCTGTAGAAACTAGACTTGGTGTTTTAGTTTTCGTTCGTACATACTTAGTGCTTGATGTTGTTATCATCACTATAATTCTGCAGCTGAACCGTGAATATTTGTTATTTTCTCTAGTGATTTCTTAGGAGTCTAATGGCTGTTGCATGTGGGTTTCATTTTTATATCAACTACTTTGGTGTTTGTTTGGTTTGGTTTGGTCCTAATTTTCTTTCATCTGTTTCTTGTTTATGCTGTTATATTGTTATGAAAACTAACCTCCCAGACTGTTTTATGTAGGAATCATGAAGAGTTGAGTGAAATCTCAAAGAGTAAAGAGCCTGTAATCTTCTTGGGCCTATCTCAAGGTAACCTCTAAATCTGTATTCCTGATTCTCTAACTGCAACTTTCTTATCCCTCATTTTCCCAATTAAGTTGAATCATAGGAAGGTATCAATGCATAAGTTAAAGAGTCGGTATTCGGAAACCTTGAATTCTTTAATTTGACACCATAGAGTTTAGTTAAACAGTGAACATAACTTGTGGAAAATGAGACCAACTAACAAGTATAGTTGTTCAACAGGATATATCAAGTGCATCGGATGTCTAAGAATTGTCTATGAATGAGGGGCTGAAGGCTGTCTATGAATGAAGAGCTGAAGAATATGCTAGAAAGGCTTTTGAGGTTGATGAAGAGAATGGGTTTTATTTTTATTCTTGTTTCTGGGCTTGTAAAATGCAGATTGATGAATGTAGAACTGGTGTAGGCCTGCAGGGTACAATAGTGGGCTGATTTGTCAGCCCATTTTTTTTAAATCCATAATTTTGTTTGCAACGGTATTTAACGCTAGAGTATGGGTTACAAAATATAGCCACCTGGCAAATTTTCGGCCGTTACATTTTTTTTTACGTTGCAAAGACTGTTGCAAAAACCGTATAAGAAACTGTTGCCAATGTTTTAGTAACCCTTTAAAAAGAAAGACACGTCATCAGCGACAAAAGAATGTCCACGTGGGATCAAGTGCTGACTTGGCAAACCGTCACAATAATTATTGCAACGCATACATTTATTGCAGTAATTATAATTATTGCAACGGAGAAAGCGTTGCTGAAAATATTGTAACACCAAGAATAACGGCATCTCGGCAACGGCCACTTGCCGTTGCTAAAAAGGCAATTTCGTGTAGTGGCCAAGAAACGCATAGGATGGGGGGCTGATTCTGTAATACTAGGTGAAGATTCAATGCCATAAACCTGCACAAAATTTTCAATAGCTTGCTCAAACAACTGACCTCTAGGTGAGACACCCGATTGACGTAGAATAGTCTCCTGCAGGTTGAGGGTCTGTAAAACCGAGGCAATAAAGCAATACTGAACTGTATCTGACATACAATATATGCCAAGTCCTCCGCCTCTGATGGGAAGAGTTGCAAGACGCTGCTGGAGTTCACCAAACCCGTGGCCATCGCCGGTCACAAGCTGTCGCAAGTAATTGGAGAGGTAGTTATCAAAATCGGCATGCACATTCTTCACAACTGATGGTGTTGTTGTTCTCATGGTGAAATATAATCTGGACACTCCAGTACAATTGCGCAAAAGAAGCAACTCACACTGCGGGGCATCGAGTTTATGTACGGCATCCATTAAGGCCATTGTTTTATGCACTCTGCTTAGCAACATTTGACTGCTGAACTGAGCATATATACTGATTGGACCCCCCAAAAGCTTCACACCCACTGCAGGTCTACCAATATCCACAGGGAAGACATCTTCATGTGTGCTCCTAACGTCAAACGTAGGTCAGAAAATCTTTTTTTTTTTACTCAATTAGGTCAGAAAATCTCAGTTTTCTGTACATTAAGTTATAAACCAACTTTCTTACCCTCTAGCTGAATAATATGGAATGCCTTAGAGACGATCGTGGTGTCCCCAATGATAGTGCCGTCATCAAGGTACCAAGCTTGGAGGTTTAAGCTGCATTCACGTGCTATCTTTAAAACAATTGGGTGTAATGTCAGCGAGAAAAGTAAAGGACCTAAAAGGTCACCCTGTTGTATCCCTTTTGTTGAAGCTAAGGTGGTAGAACCATAATAAAGCCTCGCTGGTGAAGAGTAACAAAATTCAACCCATTTTGCAATGCTTGGACAATGTTTTTAACCTGTTGTATCATTGCAGACCTGTCCACCATATTGAAAGCATTTCTAAAGTCTACAAGCAGCATAAACATAGTATTGTCATAGCCCTTCTCACTCACAATGCGGTTGACTGCATGAAGTATGGCCTCTCCACCACACTGCACACCCACACCAAACTGATAATCACTTAAATAACTTGTAGTGTCCTTACTAACCAAAGAGGCAGCAACCTTAGAGACCAAACGTTGCCAAATAGTCCCAATTGCAATGGGTCTAACTCCACCATCGAGTTTAAGAAGCGGGGTCAGGGGTGCGCTTGCTATATACTCTCCCAGCTGAGGAGGACACCTACCTTCAAGGAAAAGTTTCACTATAGCAGTAATGGACACCAAAAGATCATCCGCAACAACAGCTGCAGGGCCACTAATGGCATCTAAAAAATGCTACGCGTGTAAGCCGTCCCTGCCACATGAAGTACCTCTTGAGAAGCTTCGTATTCTGCTGAGAACCAATTCTTTGGAAGCAAATGCTGGTCCTACTTCAACTGGCGTTGTAGGCAGTGTTAGTGGTGAAGCATATGGATGCTTTTGTTGCAGGTCAGACAAGGTGGCTGCATTTTGTGGAGCTACACCATTGGAAGTCAAAACTCTAATGGCTGCAGTGTATGTACCATGACTAAGTTTACGCTTGCAAAGTTTGATGTTAATTTCTTCGTGGCTCTGCTTCTTAGGTGGTTTCCTTTTCCTAACAGGGGCACCATTGTTCTCATTGTACTCAGCAAGCAAATTCTGAATTAAGGAAGTACATCCCTCTGAATCCCTCCATTGTGCTAGGGCTTGGTTGATGGAATTCAACTGAAATTTCTTGCGCAAACCTGACCTAGATTAAGCCCTATCCTTCGGGGCATAGTTCCTCAAAACACACAAGAGAAAGAGAAGTAATTTCACCCAACGTGATTCATCCATGGGGTTAAGGATGACTCGATCCATAGTCGGTTTAAACGCCTGGAGAGGGTTAATCTGCAGTTGGTAGGAATGTACCTGGTAGTGTGGAATTGGGCACGGAATACCTTATCAAGCACCTCAAAGTTAAGCACAAACTGAGTACCATCTGCACCGTCATATCTGACATTGTCGCTGGTGGATGCTTCTGCACTAATATCTCCAGAAATTCCTGAAGGTTTAGGTACACCGTAGATGAGAAAAGCCAAGTGACCTTTTTGCAGTGGTGCACTAATAACTTCATGATGTGAACGACATGAAATACCCCACGTATGAAGCTTCATGCATAGAGTGCAAAGCCACATCTTCATATGTCGCAGAGTTGATTCCCAGGATGCATAAACTGCGGCATTGTTACAAATCCTATCTCTGCAACATTCATTCTCTGCAACATTCATTCTCTGCACCATGAGCAAAGTGTTTAAGATTTAGATGACCGACTAGAGATGTACGCGCAAATCCTCTATTCTTTATCCCATTGGAGCAGCCATCAAAGTCACGAAAAGGACAATCAACCTTGCTACAGTGAGATTGTGATGAACCCTGGCTATCAGAAAACTGACTACCATCTGGAAGTTCCTGTGTGTGATTTATGCCTTCAGAAGCCATTCAGGCAATTTATCAAACACCTGAAAAGCACCTGAAGCAAGAACAAAAATCACACAAGAAACAGGTCTTGCAAACACAAATTTAACAAGCACCTGCAAAATAATAACACTACCAAAACACACAGACGATTACAATGAGAAAACCCGACACCCACCAAGTTTACAAGGGAGTAATCAAAAGTGGAGTCAAAGAAAGAGAAACAAAAGAAGTTTACAATGGAGTAATCAATCGAGGTGATGGTGGTGGTCGGGGGGGGAGACTGAGAGGGTGTTGGTTAGTTCTTAGTTCACCTGAAGTTGGTAAGAGGGAAACAGAAGAAGTTTTGGTGGTGGGGAACGGTAAAGACAATTGTTACTTGAATTCAAATCTTATTAATTATCCTGGGAGGATGGGAAACCCCTGTTTTTGAGCAAGGAAAGATGTGTAAATTGGAAAAAGAGCTCTGAGGATCGGGCGACCAATGAGTCAACCCAGTAACAAAAATCAGTTTGAGTTTTACTAATTTTTCATCATTCAATCATGTTTTCCTGATAATACTTCCCTGGTTTTTGCTTATTTCTTGCATCCTCTCATACTTTAATCATAGTTTCCTAGATATATGTCTCTCTAAATACCTATTAGTAGCATCTTTGATTATTCGTTATTCATTATTGAAAGTTTTATATACATGTTTTAGCTTTGAAATCCATCTTTTCTCATTATTCATTTGATATGTTCATCTCTATAGTAAAACACTGTCTTATGATTACTATGGCTATGAGCTAACTTGTTTTGTTTGCAGTCTCCCCTTCTCCTGCCAAAATAAAAGTTTTTACACAACCTTTTACGATTGGTATAATCCTTCTAATAATTTCTCCATTGATGATGGTTTTTCTATCCGATGCAGTTTTGCACACCAGCAACCCCTTGTTGGCCAGTACCAGTATGAATCAGTATGCCCCTTGCAGTCATGTTTATGAAGAAATCATTCCCAAGTTCTATCCAGTTCAAGTCATTGAAAGCATAGATCTGAAAATGGTAGAACGGGTAGAATCAATGCAGAGTAAATCGAGCCAAAAATTCAAATTCTTCAAAATTCGTTCTTTCCACTCTTAAGTTCTCGGATCAGAAATTTAACCAGAATCTTTTCATTAATGACACCTACTCACAAAAAATCTCATTCATTTATTATCTGTTTAGATCCTATAAACCGAGTTTTTTGTTTCCATCTCAACAATAATATCACGTGTTATTCTTATAGCTCAAGAATCCTGCAATATCTCCAAAAAAAAGGTCAAGAATATATCCGTATGTACCAACAAAAGATTTTCTGGAATCTGAAATTATCTAGTTTAACTAAATATGATTATGACTTGTCTGGTATAAAATTGGACTCAATAATCTCCTCCTCTCATCAAAACCCTAATCTCATAAAAGAAGCTAGCTGATTCTCTACTGTTACAAAAATATCTTCAAGTGTTTCACAAATCACCAATCAGATGCATAGAGCAAATATTAGAGAGTTAAATGCTAATAATATCATAAGGTCAGTTGGTTGTTCTCGTGCAATAGAAAACTCTGTGGATGACTGGTCTTATTCTCTCATTGGGAAGTTGTTTGTTCAAGACCTTGAAATCAATACCAAAGATGTCAGAGAGGAAGTGAATAGACTTTGGAAGAGGTACAGAAATAAAGAAGTATGTGGTGTTGGTAAGAACCTTTTCCTATTAAAGCTGAGATCTGAAGCAGATGTGGATGCTGACAGCCCATGGAACTTCCTGACTTATCATTTGAACCTGCAAAAGTACACTACAAGTGTTAAGTACGAGGACTGTGATTTTACCCATCAGGAATGGACGGTTAAGCTTTATAATATGCTACTTGAACACCAAAATAAGGAGTTTATTGAAGATGCATGTGCTGAGCTGGGCAAACTGATCATAACTAATCCTGAAAACTGTAAACCAAGAAGATATAATATGATCACTGCTAGGATTATTATTGATCTCAGAAAACCATTACGAAGAGGAGGATGGTGGTTGGATGCTGCAGGAGCTAAGTTTGGCAGAAATATCATTGGGAGAGGCAACCTCATTCCCTGTGTGACAGATGTTTCACTATCTCTCATGATGAAGGAAATTGTAGAGATGTTGCAGAGGATATGGTGTGAGAGAGATGACTGATCGGGAATACTTGGTACATTACCAAGATATGGCAAGAAGATATGGAGTTGAAGTTTCTGAGGATATTGGAAAAATGATTCAGCTTATCTGTGAGGCTCACATCAAGAAATAACAAATGGAACAAGAAGATGGACCAGTAAGGAGTGGAAAGAGGCAAAGAGGAAATGTGGATACTCAAAATGTCGATGTAGAGGCTAATAATACCATGCTAGGGGCAACTAGTGAAACAAGTTTGGGTCTAATGAAACAAATGAGGGTTGCAGCAATGGAACATGGCCTACCTGATGAAGATGCAAAAGGAAATGGCATAGGCAGTGAAGGGGAAATGACAAACTTGGTAATTCCTATTCTCTATAACCATTTGTTATCATTAAATACTTTGTTTTATGCTTCTCATCATTACCTAGATTTAAAATCAGTTCATAAAAATAACTTCAGGCCCCCAATCATTACCCACTATTTTTTAGAGCATTTAAATCCGTTAATTGTCAGCTTTAATCTTTCTGTTCAGAATCAACATTTAAGCTTCAATCATTACCTTAGTAATTGTGAAGTCTCACAACATTTATTATATATTGATTATTTCATCTCTGCTGACATTTATAATTATCGGTCAATCATTATTATCAATCACTGCTCAAGTTTTTGTACAGGTCATGTAATTTCATTCTGTTGGTACAAAGTACCCGCCACCCACGTGTAAGCATCTGAAAAGAGGAGGCAGGTTAACCATGATAGGAGTGTGACACAAGATAAGGGTGAGGCACTAGAAGTCTCAAAAGGGTGAGGCACCATAAGTCTCAAAGGGTGAGGCACAAGAAGTCTAAAACTATGAGTACCAAAAATCCCCACCAACGCATGGCGCAAGATTAAGCACGAAGCAACATAATAAGCTACACCGACACTCACCTCAGCAAAAATAAGAAGACCTAGCAACTAAGTAAGGACGATAGGGTAATTACTTAGAGATATGGATTTGGGTGGTGGTAAAAGGAGTGATGTGTTCCCTTTCTCTACCACTCCCTCATAAAACTGATATCCTATAAATATAAAAGAATGTAAAGAGAGAAAGGGGAGGATCTTTGGTGGGAGGTGAGGCATGGTATTGACTCTCCATACTACTCCCTCACAAAGATTGAGAACCCATCGATGAGAAGCTATACTTTGTAATGAAACCACAATCAATACTAAATCAAGATATTCTCTTATTCATGTTTTATTTCTTATCTATTTGTTAAATTACTTGTTTCTAATTGTATTACTTTCACATAAATTTCATATCTTCTAGAGTTATGATCTTGTTCATCGTTTATAACTTGTATGTTTGTATAAAGGCTAGGTTACTTTTCGGTACAAACAGTTTGGCGCTAGAAACACGGCACGGTGTTAAAGGATTTATCCTCCTGTGTAATTTATATTTCAGTTTCATTTTTCGAAAATTTATTCTCCTGTGTATTTACCCATATTTATTCTCCTGTGTATTTACTCGGTTAAACAATTTCTTATTGTTTTCGGATGGAAAAAAAAAATCTTGTTGATTTCCCACTGATTTCCGTTTGATTTGCTGTCTCTCGTATAAGCAATTTCAATTTGGTATTCAGTATTCAATCCTTTCTTTTAAATCTGGTGGTCAACCAGTGTTTGGCTTGGCATATTTTCAATCAAAACGAACTACAAATCCTCTTGGCTTTGAATTGCAAAATAAGGATCTCATGTACTGAGTTTTGTTACAGATTTAGGTATCTTGTTTGGTCGAATGGAGGCAGGAAAGAATGGGTTTAGGCTAATTGATTAATGGTGATTGAATTGTAATTTGAAGACATGATTCAGATTCCCAACAGTGTTAGGATTCATGGGTTATTATTAGATTACAAATCTTTGCAGGGAAGGAGTTTGATCAATGTCTACCATCAACAATACCTCATGTTGATTTGATTGGTTTGTTGAATGAATGGTAAATGTGCAGGGACAAAGTTGTATTAGATCAAATAACCAAGATAAACTCATCGATTCAAAACAGCCATTACACACTCAAATTGTTTGATAAAATGCTCAATCCAGACTGCTCAAACCCTCACCAACTTGATGCTGCTCTTATCCTCATCTATGCCATGGTATTTCTGCTACTGACGCCACCCTTCACAGGTGCAATGGCACATCTGAGGCTTGGTTGCATCACATATGGTTCTCCTCTTGAGTTTGGAAGTTTTTTTCGGCTTGTTGATCTACTGCATTTGCTCAACGGTTAGCTCCTGATCTTGCTGCGTGCCTGGTGTCAAAGTCCTTGCATCCAGAAATGCCAAAGAGAAGAAAAGGCTACTTAGTTTTTTATTTTTCATGCAAATGTAGACTAAGCCTCACTGCCAACATGCTCTCACTGAGAAGAAACCACCACTGTCAGCGTACTCTCACTGCAGTTCAGATTGGAGCGCACCCACTTCTGGAGATATCAGCCCTCACCAAACCTAAAGATGCTTCAAGCCTCACTACTGTCATGCCCACACGTTCCTGCACTTGCCAACTCGAAGTTGTTTCTGGCCCGCACTTGTGATGATAACATCACTCTAGAACAGCCAAAAGAAGCTCAAAGGGAGTCCAATGCCGCTGGTAATATGGTGATGCCAAAGCTCTCGCTCGCACCTAATTGTGTACAAACCAGCTGCACAATTGCTCTAGCCCTCACTGCAGTCAAAGATGCTGATGCCTGCACATCCATTGCAAGAACCCACTCAGCAAATGGATTCATTATTTCATTTTGTATGCAGGTTTACTGCTGATGCAGGATTCATTTTGTATGTAGCCTTTCTTATTTCATTTTGTATGCAGGTTTACTTTTGAAGCACACAAAGAGCTGAACCTAACTACTAGTTAGCAGTGAAGACACATTATCAGGTGCTCCCACTAAAAAGAATGCCTCACTACCAGCGCACCCGCACTGAGAAGAAACCCTCACTGTCGTGCTCTCACCTGAAAGAATGCCTCACTGCTGATGATCCCACACACTCCTGCTATCACCAACTAGAAGCTCTTAATCCGCACTTGTGATGATAACAGTGCTATTACCCTTGCTAACACCCTCGTGTTACTTTTACCTTTAAGAAGAAGAAGACATATTTCAGGAGAACCTACATAGTAAACGGTTACCTTGTTTCCTATTTCTATGCAGGCGTAGACGAATCCGCACTGAATATTATGGCTGTCTCGCACCTGATAAAGCTAAAGTCATTATTATCCCTCACAGGAAGTCATTGCTGCCCCTGCTCTTTCCTACCTGCTGCTTTCCCATACCTGATATCGAGGTGTTTCAAGCTGGTCGTTATGGAGTAAAGTTAACCAATGCAATTTGTTGATCCTGCTACTGAGCACGCTCCAGGCTGCACTGCAGAAAAAGCCTCACTGCTTGGTGCTCTGAACTCAAAGAATTCCCCACTGCCTGATGCAACCTATGTCCCTCATTGCCTAAGTTCCTGCTCCAACCCGCACCTGTTGTTGTTCCGAGTCATTGCCACTACCTGGTGTTCTCACTGAAAAGAAGGCCTCACTGCCAAGTGCTATCACCGAAAAAATGCCTCACTGATGTTGCTCTCACACACTCCTTCCCTCATCATATTAAAGCTGCTCTACTCGCATAAAAAGGCCTAAGCTCCTGCATTGTTACTCCTGCTTTATACCTTACTACAATCAAAGTCCATGGTGAATGAGAAGCAAGCCTCACTGAAGTAAAGGGAGAGAAGCAACCCTCGCTATATTAAAGCCCTCACCTGTCCCTACGAGCTGCTGCAATCCCTAATTGATGTACCACAGCTACAACACTTAATGCGGAGATGCTGCTATGAATGATATGTTACCCACCAATGGTGACTGCCCCTGGCAATGAATTTCTTTGTTTTGATTTTGTTCAGGTTCATAGTTTACAAAAAGCTGCTGGGGCAATGCAACTACTACGTGCCGTCCTGAATGTTCTTTCTATGCACATTTTTAATAAACCTACATTCAGAATCCCAATAATGATGGCTATTAAGGCTTTTGTTCTGACTTTGCGCAGGTTCATAGTCACTTGGACTGTCCACATGGAGATGCCAAAACTCCTGTTCACACTTGACTGTGCACCAAACGGATTTCTTGTTACGCATTTGATTGCTCCTGCACTCACCTGAAAAGTTGTTCATTCCCGCACCCATAACTTATGATGCTTCACAAACCTGATGAGTAAATTCCTCACTGCCAAAGGAGCCCCACTGAAGAGCAACCCTCATGGCTACAAACATTTCCGAGTGTCTAAATCTTACATTGCTGCTGTAGCCCACACTTTGTAAATGCTTAAACCCAATGTTTCTGTAGCTCCTGTCCGCGCTACTACTCATGCCTGCATAGTGATGTCAGAGCTCTTGCCCACACCTGACTGTGTTGTGTGTTCAAAGTCATGTGCTGAGTGCCACTCATCTCACTCCCGACCTCACCAACCTGAAAAGAAAGACTAAAGCAGGGGCTAGCATTCTTAATGAATGAAATTAATTGATTTAAATTTGTCTGTTGATATGCCTGATATGTTGTATGAATGCAGGGACGAAGTTGAAGGAAAGAATCCTTCACTGCCTGGTGCTCTCACTGAAAGAATCCCTCACTGATGGTACTTAGCCCGTCAGAAGCAGTCTCTTTGCACCCAAGAAGCTTGAAGAGGATTAATGTTGATACAACGATGAACCAAGCCCAAAATTTCCCTGAAGGTTCCTGCTACCCACTTAACTACTCCTCGTGCACGCACTAGCTTATCCGCACCACGAGCTCCTCTTGTACGCACCTAGAGTTAAGCAACCCTCGCTGTCATTGCCCTCACTGCCAATTCCTCACTGCCAATGCCTCACTGACAATGTTCTCACTATCGATGTCCCCTCACTGACTATATTCCTTACTTAAAAGACTTACTACACTCATGACTTGAGAGTTTCCTTCCCACACCTGATGACGCCAGGCTGCTGTTGATGAGTTTCTCCAACACGCACTGATACTACTCGCACCCCATGATAACAGGCCACGCTGCTGCTTTAAATAATGAGCTTCTTGTTTTATTCGATGTGTAGGTATATAGCTTATCGGATGAGAGATAGGCGAATCTCTTGGAGAAGAACAATCCTCACTACAACTGGTCCCTCACACAAGAACTTGATTGTCGCTCCTACATTCACAAATGAAAGAAAGAGGAGCTGATACTCTGGTGATACCTGATGGACATACTGTGAGACCACTTGCTTTTATACGCCCCCTGATGCTCGATCCTTCAAAAAGAATGGAGTGATACTTGCAAAAGAATGAAGCCTTACTGACACCAGCATGTCCCTCAATGACGACGGGCTCTCGCTGAAAAAATGCCTCACTGCGTGGTGCTCTAACTAAAAGAATCCCTTTATGTTCTATTCTTGTTTAAGTACACATCTTACATTCAGTTTCCCAATTTGAAAGCATTGACAATTTAAAAGGCATTAAATCTGATATGGAAAAATAACACCAAAAAGAAAGCTCACGCCACAAATAAGAATGGGGCAACTGACGTATACAAATAAGATGGGGCAACTGGCACATACAAGGAAGCTCAATACAAATTCTACATACCCACCTGATCACCGCTCTTGTTGCACGAATAGGGCATACGACGATGGAACTTCATACTATTCCCTTATTTTAATTGTGCAGGCACAAAGACTGCACCCAAAATCAATATGATCAATCTTCTCGCAGCCATGGATGAAACTCTATTCACAACAACTAGAACCACCATTACCACGCTGCAAAAACTCAAAACATCCAACATGAACCAGATCAAGCCCAAGTCTTACAAGACAAATTTGAAATATCAAGTATAAATTGTATAATTGCCAAACAATATGGGGGATGGACATGACGAGAACAATAAGGAATGAATGATAAATTTATCTAAGGGCATACCCATGTGTGTTTCTTGTTTAATGTTGTGCAGGTTAATTGGCAACAGGCTTCCCACATTCAGAAAGAAAAATCGAAATGGCGCAATCCCTGACTGAAGGAGCAACACTTTTGTCTTTAAAAGCTTCAGTTCTTTCACTTCCAAAAGCAAAAGGGGGCAAATAACCATCACCCCAAACACCAACCTAAGCGGCAGATCAATAACTATAATTTGTTATCTTGTTTATTAATATTTCAGGAGAAGAAAATGATAGCGCAATACAATGTGGAGCTCACAAACATCTCAAAATTAAGGCATGAAAGGAAGGCAATCTACAATCAATCCAACAAACAATATATGCGTGCTAGATTAGCAGCGGGGCCACATAATCAAGTTCACATGGCTGAAACAATCAACAATTTCGTATTAAAGACTTAAACGTCGATGCAGCTGACCTTAAATAAGTTATACAAAGATATGAAAGATGCAATTCAACTATCTACAAGAACCTTCACCGCAAACAAAGGAACAACAAGCCTCTACATGGAGCATATACAACTCAACGACTTTACAAGGAAAAGATACGACAATCGGCCTCCAAAAGGAAAAATGTGTTAAGATATGACAATCCCTCTAAAGATTTCGAACTACGTAGTGCTTGATCCCTTTCTCAAGGATACGTAGGCAGCCGCACTGCATGGTTCAACAACTAATATTCTATAAAAATAAATTTTGGGCTAAAGGCCTTAGCTTCAATAAAAACATTGAGACACAGAGTAGCCCTCTAACTCTCAGGTCACTGATCGCACTCAGTGTATGCCCTTTA
>JAJJMA010029969.1:7102-22706 GCA_023529015.1 Papaver nudicaule
AGTAGAGACCTTGAAGACGAAGACTGTGAAGACAAAGAAGACATCAATTATTCTTCATCGACAAAAGGTTAGTAGGAGTTATGACTTTATGGAAATTCTTCTATTCTACTTTCTCTATTCTTTCGAAATATAGTCGACTACTTTAGTAGTGATAATAGCGATTAAGATCGTATTCTTGTCTAACGTGGCCTTGTGTCATGACCAGTGTTTGTTCCCACAAATACTGTGAGTACAAGAATGAATGAGATAGATTCGGTGCCATGTGTCCATTACAATGGTTTGCTTTCAAATCGTTAGTTGGATATGGATGAATCTAAAGGAGTACTCTTGAGCAAAGAGTCCATGGATTACAGCTGAGGACGTACACACGTCTAAGTCCTGGTCAGCCCAGAACTTCCAGCGGAATCCAGATTTGACGAAATCTGACAGGCGGACGGTTCACGAACCGGTTCGCAAACCAGAAACTCGGATTTCTTTTGAGTTCCAAAGTGACTGAACATTTCGCGAACTAGGACGCGAACCCAATGTTGGTTACTTTGCTGGTGTCGGATTTAGTGGATATTCTTTCAGAATTTCACTTGGGTCAAACTCTAAACTCCTTTATCTCTTAGATGGACTTGTATATCACATAATATCTTTTGTGTTCCATTTAACGATCCTCAATGAGTCAATAAGATAAGAATATCTCTGGTCTGTTGGATTCTATCTTGAAGTGTTTTTGAGATAACAAAACACTTGGCAGATAATGATAAAAAGAATTCCAATTGAGATTAATATCTATTACTTGGTTATCAAGTTTAGGGTTTCCTTAACTTGTGGGACAAGTAGTTGATTGTTTTATTCCAAAGCAACCTATCTTATTGAATGCTATAAATAGAGGTGTCTACGGACAGATACCGCAAGCATCAAGCATACATGAAGGTCCTTAGGGAAGGTAGCGTAAACTTTTTTCACTTCGGTGAATGCTTGTTGTGGTATAGTCATCCTCTATAGGTTGCAGCTCCTCTGGGAACTCCCTACGACTATAAAAGACTTCTCTTGAGAGTTGGGAAGCACGGGTAGGAGATTGAGACCATATTTGGTTGAAATCAGATTAATCTGTAACCTTGGTAACCTGATCACGTTCTTGTCTATTCCATAGTCCGTCTCTTCTGCTATACGGCTATTCAAGAACTGATACGTTACACACAAGGTTGAAAGGTAGCAACGTACGGCTGCATTCGGTGTTGTAAGACCTAGTTAGCTCCAGTTATACAAGTTTCTTAAGTGATTCTTCGTGTATAACTGAGGTAGAGACAGATTGGGCATAGCTTACTTGGTTTGCTTGTCAGCCCTGATTTGTTAAGTAGATTTCCGTATGACCTGGATTTAATCATCCGAAGGGAGTCAACTTGTGTGTGGTAAACTGATAGAGGACAGTTAGACCATACGTCAACAATTAGGTTGCAAAGCCAGTATTGCTGACACAAGCCTTTGACAGCGGTCAAAGCAACTCCTAGGCCTGTAAAGGACGTCAGCTGGGGGAATCAAGTGCGTGACGATCTGTGGGGGATCTAGAGACGTAAGGAGTGCGACAGTAGCCAATTCGCTTGGAGGGCTGGAGTTGGTCTCTGCTACGTCCCAGACCGAAGTCTTATAGTAGGCTAGCATTTGTAGTCAGTTTGTACTGGGCGGTGTTCAATCTGGACGAGGTCCCGAGGTTTTTCTGCAAGGCAGTTTCCTCGTTAAAAAAATCTCTGGTGTTTTGTGTGCTTTTACTTTCCGCATTATATGTCTGATTATATAATTAAAGCACCAAGTAGTACGTTATTCAATAACCGTAGAGTTTAACTCCAAAGTCCCAACTTTGTCGAGTTGATCCCCAAGATCACAACTCCGGTTATCTAGGTTTGGATATTGATTTTTGAGATCGTCCAAGCCTAAACCATAAGACTCACGAGCCCAAACGAAAAGTTGGTTGTATTTCGGTACCCTTCCTTTTTCAATTGGTATCAGAGCAGGTGAACACATTAAAGACGTAACTGTCTGTGTTTATCTAGGCTTGTGAGTCATGGAACAAAGCGTAAGAGCTTGTAACGTATCACCAAAGTTCGATGGCACAAATTACCTATGGTGGAAGACTGCAATGACTTCATTTTTACAAGCCCGAGACTTCAAAACTTGGGTTTATGTCGTGAAGGAATATATACCACCAACTGTTGAAGTTGACGGTAAAACTGTTCCCAAAGACATAGCGGTTTATACAGATGTGGAAACACTCGCCGCTAAGCAAAAATATGATGGGCTTAATGCTATCATTCATGCAGTTTCACCTGATCTCTTCCATCACATAGCTACATGTGAAACCTCTCACGAGGCTTGGAAAAGATTAAGGAACGTATTCGAAGGAAATACAGCAGAGAAAGAAGTTAGACTTGAAAACCTCATGTCTGACTGGGAAAACCTTCGAATGCTTGAGGATGATACCATTGAGGAATTTAATCACAAATTGTCTGAGATAGTAAATGCCTGTCACACCTATGGTAAAGCTATTCCGGAAAGGGACATTGTGAGTAAAATTCTGAGGTCATTACCCTCAAGGTACGAATCCAAGAAACATGCCATCCAAGAGAAACATGGCTTAGATATAACAAGAAGTGACCTTGTTGCCAAACTGAAAATCTTTGACCATGAAAGACAATCTGGTCAAAAGAATACAGTAGGCCTGAAAGCCATGAAATCAGACTCAACTCACGAGACAGATGATGAAGATAATGATTTATCATTATTTATTCAACAGGTGAGAAGACTTCTGAGGGGTAGGAAGAGGTACAATAACCTACCCAAGACAAAAGGCAAAGATTGGGATAATGACAATGAGCCACAATGCTTCAAATGTCTTGGATTCGGTCACATGTCTCCCGAATGTCCAAATAAAGACTATTGTGGAAAGGTCAAAGCTTTTGATGCTACACAAAAGCGAAATCCCGTAAAAGAGAATGTTGAAAACATGACTCTCTTTGTTGTACATCATGAAAGGTCCCCACCCAGTCCTGATAATGAGAATTCTGTAACGAGTTCTTCATCTCTAACAAACAAAGGGTATTTAGTTACCAAGTTACTTGAAGAAAAATGTCGAATTCTTGAAAAAGAAAAGGAAGAACTAAGTAGAAAACTTTCTTCGACACTTCATAGAATACAATTGTTGGAAAGAGATAAAAATGGGATTCAGATCTACTCAAGAAATTGAGCAAAGGCATTAACACACAATGTCTTAAGATCAAGAAACCCAACCTGGAAAAGAAGAAACCTTCTCAGACAAAATCCAAGTCTGATACTTCTAAGAAGTTAAAGCCAGGAAGAAGTAACTCTCCACAAAAAGGTGGCAGAAATACTCATAAAGCACATTCATCCAGTCTTAAAGAATGTGACCATGAGAGAAAAACAGGTAAAGGTCATCATGTTAAGTCTCATGGAAAAAGTGTTGAACCACAACCTGAGAGAAGAAATTCTTTCAAAAGACCGGTACAGGTATGGGTTGAGAAAGGGAAGAAGGAGACTGGTCCTTTTTATCCTGTAAATCAAAGAGCTAGTCAAGGCCCATATCAAAACTCCTATCACACTGGATGTGATGCAGGAGGAAAACCGAGAAGTAGAGGTGTAAAATCAAGTTCCATTGATAACACCTTGAAAAATAGCAGAAAAAGAAAGAAGCTGATATCCTTGTCACCAAGGACTTCAGTGTCCTCCTCTCACTAAAATCCTAAGCACAGTTCTGTTGTTAAGATAATCCTGATTACAACAGAGACACTGCATAAGGATTTAGGGAGACTGCAAAGGGGATGTCAGACGGAAACTCTGTCAGATTGCCTTTCGGTTCCCAAACCGGTCGGGAAATTTCTGCGACTCCAGGATCTTGTTTGATGTTTATCTTAAAGGAGAGATTTTATCTCATGAAAAACCTTTTGTCCAATCCTTTAAATCTCTGAATTTGAGATTAAGAAGATTACATCAAAGATGACAGACTCTGGAGGAAAAAGGGAAGAAACCTGGACAATTGTCTTTCCAAATAAGAAGATTCGTATAGAATCATCTGATAATGAAGCCAGTCACTCTTCTGTACAGGATCTTGCAACTACAGAAGGAAAGGAAATTCATCTTGATAAAAAGATGGATGAAGTACTTGAACAACTCAAGAACTTCGCTGGTGAGATGGGTGCTCTTGCAAATCATGTGAATATTAGCCTCCATGATCTAATTGAAAGAGTTGGAACCATCGAAGAACAACTTGGCATCTTGGTTAACTCAAGTAATAAGTCTGTTCTCTCAATCAGATTAGTTGGTTCCTTGTGAGAACTTGCTCTTACTTTTGCCTAAGGAATATAAACTAAATCTGTTAAGTAGTTTGCCATTTCATGCTTTTTAGAGTTTTTCAAGCATGTACTACTTTATTTCATTAATAAAAGTTCTTTTTAGATGTTATTAATGATGTTTGCAATACTTGATTTGTCTACCTCAATCTTATTGCAAAACATAGCTTTTTCCATTGCTTCGATAGTGACGTAAAGTTGTGTCTATTTACAAAAGTTATGCTTTTTCTCACGATTAAGAAACTTTTGGTTGTATGATTTCTAGAAGTTGTCCAAACTCGAAATCATAAACTATTTTTCCAAGAAAAATTGGCTAAGGAAAAGAGATTATTAACAAAGCAAAACTTGATAACATTTAATTGTTCTTGTCCATGTTAGTCTTTGTTAGTTGTTCTTTAATGAATGACACCACACGGGAGAGAGTTCTTATCTTGAACTTGCGCTTAATAACAAATCTTTTTGGAGAGCGTGGATGTGGAATATTGGGAGAAAGTGTATCTATATTTCTCCATAAGGTGAGAACTCAGAAATCTTGTTGTTCAGATTACCTAAGTATACCATCTTTACACTTGATATGCGAGTACTTAGCTTCACCTGTTATCATAGGTGTATGAAACCCTAGTCTCAAACTACTTTGTCATATTTTTGTGACAAATAGGGGGAGAATACATATGGTTCTTGTTCTTGTGGTGCATTAAGGTGCATAACCATAGGGGGAGAACATCATGTGCTTACTTGTTGTGCTTTTCACAAAGTATCAAGTAAGGGGGAGTAATTAAAGCTGAGACGAAGCTTCGTATCAAGAATGAGTAGAATCACTTTAAAAGTTTTGATACACCAACTTTAAAGTTTGCTCAGATTCTTACTCTTACGCACAAACAACATGTGGGATGAGCATACTAACCCATGTAAGCTTAAGCATGCCTTTATGGTTGTTTGAGCTGGATATGTTGTAGCTGCTGACTACGGATTCATCAACAAGAGTCTAATGAACACATCAAGACTCAAGGGAGAAGTTGAAGAATTCAAGAAATCAAGATACATCTGGTAAGTACTTCATTGTATATTATTTGAATCCATATGTAAATTGGTTTTGTCACTAAAATTGACAAAGGGGGAGATTGTTAGGACATTGTCCGGTCAAACCCACTAGCGTTGGTATGTCAAGCTAGTTGTCAGTTTTAGGTGTCAAAACTCAATTCTTGATTTAGCCTACTAGAGTTTAGATCTCGGAATTGGGACATAGACAAAGTAGTAGAGACCTTGAAGACGAAGACTGTGAAGACAAAGAAGACATCAATTATTCTTCATCGACAAAAGGTTAGTAGGAGTTATAACTTTATGGAAATTCTTCTATTCTACTTTCTCTATTCTTTCGAAATATAGTCGACTACTTTAGTAGTGATAATAGCGATTGAGATCGTATTCTTGTCTAACGTGGCCTTGTGTCATGACCAGTGTTTGTTCCCACAAATACTGTGAGTACAAGAATGAATGAGATAAATTCGGTGCCATGTGTCCATTACAATGGTTTGCTTGCAAATCGTTAGTTGGATATGGATGAATCTAAAGGAGTACCCTTGAGCAAAGAGTCCATGGATTACAGCTGAGGACGTACACACGTCTAAGTCCTGGTCAGCCCAGAACTTCCAGCGGAATCCAGATTTGACGAAATCTGACAGGCGGACGGTTCACGAACCGGTTCGCAAACCAGAAACTCGGATTTCTTCTGAGTTCCAAAGTGACTGAACATTTCACGAACTAGGACGCGAACCCAATGTTGGTTACTTTGCTGGTGTCAGATTTAGTGGATATTCTTTCAGAATTTCACTTGGGTCAAACTCTAAACTCCTTTATCTCTTAGATAGACTTGTATATCACATAATATCTTTTGTGTTCCATCTAACGAGTCAATAAGATAAGATTATCTCTGGTCTGTTGGATTCTATCTTGAAGTGTTTTTGAGCTAACAAAACACTTGGCAGATAATGATAAAAAGAATTCCAATTGAGATTAATCTCTATTACTTGGTTATCAAGTTTAGGGTTTCCTTAACTTGTGGGACAAGTAATTGATTGCTTTATTCCAAAGCAACCTATCTTATTGAATGCTATAAATAGAGGTGTCTACGGACAGATACCGCAAGCATCAAGCATACGTGAAGGTCTTTAGGGAAGGTACCGTAAACTCTTTTCACTTCGGTGAATGCTTGTTGTGGTATAGTCATCCTCTATAGGTTGCAGCTCCTCTGGGAACTCCTTACGACAATAGAAGACTTCTCTTGAGAGTTGGGAAGCACAGGTAGGAGATTGAGACCATATTTGGTTGAAATCAGATTAACCTGTAACCTTGGTAACCTGATCACGTTCTTGTCTATTCCATAGTCCGTCTCTTCTGCTATACGGCTATTCAAGAACTGATACGTTACACAAAAGGTTGAAAGGTAGCAACGCACGGCTGCACTCGGTGTTGTAAGACCTAGTTATCTCCAGTTATACAAGTTTCTTAAGTGATTCTTCGTGTATAACTGAGGTAGAGACAGATCGGGCATAGCTTACTTGGTTTGCTTGTCAGCCCTGATTTGTGAAGTAGATTTCCGTATGACCTGGATTTAATCATCCGAAGGAAGTCAACTTGTGTGTGGTAAACTGATAGAGGACAGTTAGACCATACATCAACAATTAGGTTGCAAAGCCAGTATTGCTGACACAAGCCTTTGTCATCGGTCAAAGCAACTCCTAGGCCTGTAAAGGACGTCAGCTGGGGGAATCAAGTGCGTGACGATCTGTGGGGGATCTAGAGACGTAAGGAGTGCGACAGTAGTCAATTCGCTTGGAGGGATGGAGTTGGTCTCTGCTACATCCCAGACCGAAGTCTTATAGTAGGCTAGCGTTTGTATTCAGTTTGTACTGGGCGGTGTGCAATCTGGACGAGGTCCCGAGGTTTTTCTGCAAGGCAGTTTCCTCGTTAAAAAAATCTCTGGTGTCTTGTGTGCTTTTACTTTCCGCATTATATCTCTGATTATATAATTAAAGCACCAAGTAGTACATTATTCAATAACCGTAGAGTTTAACTCCAAAGTCCCAACTTTGTCGAGTTGATCCCCAAGATCACAACTCCGGTTATCTAGGTTTGGATATTGATTTTTGAGATCTTCCAAACCTAAACCATAAGACTCACGATCCCAAACGAAAAGTTGGTTGTATTTCGGTACCCCTCCTTTTTCACATCTTGTACTTCTCATCATTGTGCAAATCTTGACATAGTGCCCAAACACCACATGAATCACATTTTGGAGGTTTCTGTTGGTGTTCAGCTTGAAGCTCCATGGATATCTTACCAACAATCAATATGGGAATATGCCCAGTGTAGTTAGAGTCTATATCAATCTCAATTCAAATTCTTCTGGAAACCAATCTACCTTTGTTTATTGTACATTCATCAACAAACAAAGGAACTCTAAGGTAACTAATAATCAAACTCAAACCCTCATCCACATATGCAAAGGGACCATAAATCATGATCTAAATAGGCATTGTTTTAATCTCTAAAATTGATTTTTCAAGAAGATGAAACCAATGTCTCAAGGTGAACACGTGATTTGTTATGTAGATGAACATGTTTCTAGTGCATTTCTACGATCTTCATTTTCAAAAATTAAAGTACAACTACCATGTAATTTCATACTCACCTCCTCCTTAAGCTTCCACAACTTACTTATAGTGTTTGGAACTGCAGCAAATGAGCATCTTTTTCCTACGAAAAAATGCACCACCAAATTTCACAATTTCTAATTCCTTTTGGAAAAAAATTAGTCAAGGAAGCTACCATCTCTTCCCATTTATCTCAGCTTGAGGAATCAATTTTATCTTTGGTTAAGGAATAATAGGCCTGGGGGTTGGAAAAACAACTCTCCAAATTTTAGGGTTTGCCTTATTACCCCCTATCGATCCAATCACATAAGGAGTTGTTGTTAACCTCTTCAATTACCCTGGTTTCCACCGACACCAAAGCCCCATTTACAACTGAAAACTTAGGAGTCTGCGAATTTAAAGGCAAAAAATCCTTTGAACCCAAACCATTCACTGAATCCATCTAGAAGTAACTCTTTAACAAGAAAACCATACACCAAACTATCTCAAATCAGAAGAGCCTGCTTAGTTATATGCATCATAAGATAAAACAAAACAAGAGTTAGTCTCGGGAGAGCAAGATGCATGAAGAACGGTTCAACGCAAAAGTGTAAAACGCATCTCGGTTTTTCGATGTGCGTACTCGTGTAGTCAAAGAACAAGCAATACAAGCCACCACTATTCGGTGATACAGTGTAAGTATCTATGAATTTCTTGTAAAAATTGGTTAAATGTATGAACAAGACCACTCATCAAGCTGGAAAGAGAAGACGCCTGGATTTAAAACAAAAATATCACCAAACCAGCAACATTCTCATTATAATCGAACAATCTCAATATACTCCATATTAAGATAAATGGAAATCACAAACCAGAAAAGAATGATGCTTTTAAAGGATGTGACCGGGGTCGTCTTACGCTATAGGCGAGCTAGGACCGCGCCTACATCAAAATTTTTGAATTTTCTTACATATGTGACATGTTCAATTTGTTAAGTGAGAAACTTAGATGGAGACACTATCTTAATAAGATTGTCTAGTTTGGTTAGTGTACTAAATACTAATTTACTTGCTTTGATTTTAGCCACTAAATAAAGAGATAACACCACAGAAAACCATATTAAAATTCCAATGAAGAGAAGTGTGTTAGTTATAATTTCAACATTCAGAAGTGTATTAATTGATTGACATGCGATAATTGTCCACATAATGTAATTCTTTTTCCAAAAGAGCAGTGTTGTCCCGTGTGACCGTGCGGGATAGCTTAATAAGCTAGTAGTTTATTGACCGTATATAGGATTTATGGACGGTTGAAGTAAGTCTAATTAACTTAACCAGAAAATACAGCTGGCAATGGCATACTTTTGTTAGTATTAATAGATCCCTGTAATTCATTTTCATTTTATTATATGTCCCTCTATTTTACTTTGTTTTTTATCCCTTCTAGTTTAGTATACTGCTACTATTTTTCTTCACCAGATTAAACTTCGCAAACATCATCTATTAAAACCAAAATCAAAACTCCTTAAACTTTCACATAAAACTAAACCTAATACGTAAAAATTATTCATGGGTTGTTGTTCATTTACAAAATTAGTTATACTTTGACATTTCTAAGTTAAATCTTAACAAAAACAGAGCACCCAAACCATAATAATCAAAAATCAATCAAATTGAGTAAACAATTATGAAATTCAATAGAAACCCATTTCTTTCTTGGCAGTGATATCGAACTTCCAGGAATTTTAATCCTCCAAAAATCTTCCATTTTCACAGTTCTTATCTAAACATAAAGGGAAAGAAACCCGAATTTAAATGGGTTGATTCAGAAACCAAAAACATCATAGAAATGGGTTTTGTAGTTTTTTTCCTTCTTTTTGTTCTTGGTTACTTTATTTTCATCATCCCTTTTTTCTCTCCGCAGAAATCATAATGAACAGGCGTTGAGCCGTTGAGAAATAATTTTTGTCTCTCATTTCCTCTTCTCCAGTCCTTAGTTTCTTAGGAAGATTGCCTTGGTTTCTTCTAATGTTCTGACGAATGAAGTTCAAAACTGGGAATCAACCTAATCGTAGTTGGTGTTTCTGTTGAACACCCATATGATGTATTAACGAAGAAGACGATTGTGTAAGCCATTTCTGAGTGGTACCTTTTAAAAGAAAATCCTAATGGAGGAGTGTTTTAATTCTACTGGACAAGATAAAGAACTTAACTATTAATAATATAAATTTTCCAGCTGTGGTTTCGTGGGATACTAAACCAAATTCAATTCGACCGTCTATAAAACAATCAAACGGCTGTAAGCTGCTAGCTTATGAAGTTGTCCCGTGCGGCCACACGGGACAACATTACTCTTCCCAAAATCGGTGCGGCCTTTGGCCGCCTTGGAAATGCGTGGTTTTTAACCGTACACAAAGAAAAATCCTTGGTTTTTGACACTTTAACATGTTTGTTTTTGTTATGAAATGTGTGGCTAACCACCATTAGCTAGACAAGACACTTGGTTCACCAAATCAATGTGATAGACACTTGGTTATCCTTCTCATGGAAGCTAGACACTTAGCTTGCTCCTTCTCATGCAAGCTAGCACTTGTTTCCTTACCATTCATGCAAGGCATACACTTAGCATTCTACTTCTTAACAAGCTTGACACTTGCTATTCCCTTGACATTGAACATTAACACTTGTCTATCTATTCTTAGCATCCATGTACTATAAATGGAGTGCTTGTTCCCATTTGTAAAATAAACCAAGAAGAGTTAGTAGTAATAATAATTCTTCCTCCCCACTTTCTCTCTACATTCTACTACTACCATATTTACTCTTTAACTTATACTCCAACACCCCACTAGTAGTTAGTTAATAACCTACTAGATTTATATCACGTTATCAGCACGAGGTTGATTGGTTGGGTATAATGCTCTTGGAATTAAATGACCAATGCTAAAGAGCTATTGTAGAAATTCCATGGAGAAATATTTTACAAGCATAAATGTGCAATACATGGGGAAGGATTTTTTTACTCTTTCTCTTTGTGATTTAGTTAATATTGCATATAGCTTGTAAAATACTTGTCTCACATAATTTACTGTTTATGTTGTGATTAGGAATTTACAACTACAGTAATTAATCCGCATCTCGGATTAATTAATGTGTATCAAGTGATGGAGATGATTTGTTAATTTCGATAGAAAAGTTATCTACCTTATTTTGTTTCGATAAATTAAATTGAAACAAATAATCAAGTAAGTGCTTATTATCACTTCTTTTAAATATTCATTTGATTAACACATTATTTGAGTTTTTACCTTGAATACTCAAAGCAAATGGAGCAAGGAAGGATATTCCGCATCCCCCGGGAAGCGAAGAATAATAATTTCCTCCACGAAATAAATTAGCTCCAATTTGTAAAGTCTGGTATTTATGCGCATTATACGTGCTACAATATGAGCAATGATGAGAGGGCAAAACAACAAAATTTGCTCCCCGCATATGCTACTGCGAGCACTAACAAATGTTGTTTTATTAACAGACATCCAGACTATCTTCATATTTTTATCTTCATATTTTTGTTGCCACGGGTTTTCTGGTATACAGTTTGGCTTCAAGTAAAGAGAACATTTGTTTCTCCGCGCTTTGTATTTTAAAAGCAACGTTTGTTTGAGAGACATTTAGTTTTAAAGATAAATCATGTCTACTCATTGCCAGAACTATTACCGAAATACTGCAAAATAGGCTTATGCCATTTGCAATGATGCCTAAACAGAAACAAGTGGGCATGGTAACAAATGTGGATTTAAGAACCATTTTAGGTTTTGGCTTTAAAAACCCAATAAACACCGTACCACTAAGTGGATAATTACAGAACAATATCATAATGATTGGTTTAATAAGCCATCTTTGATCCTGAATGACTTTTGCTATTGTTGGGACATAAAAACACAGTATGTGCACTTGAAGTGCCATCCTTTATTGATAATCTCTATTAGTCGTCTTGGCAGGACTAGAACTAATATTGAGATAGTGTTCGTGTTCACAAATTTTATTTACAGTTTACTGTGAATTTTACATGAAAATGTAAATGATTAAATATATTCCAGCTGGACAGTAAATGAAAGAGAAAATTTGATCAGTTATCTCTCCCGGGTAGCGTATTATAAAATTTTCAGCACCCGGTTTCTACCTTAATGAGTAGAATATTACGGAACCTGAAGTTCTGTTGATGAGACATTCCCGCCTGAAAAATCAAGGGGAGAGATCGTCGACGATATTGGTTAATTCCAATTGTGTCTCATCTAAATTCTCACACCAATAATAAATGCATAAGGTGTTAGAATTACTTTGTTTCTAAGATTAGCAGAGTACGCTAGCTAGATTCGGCGTAAATTAATGTCCTTGCAAGGCACGCCTTAGAATCGCAGCGGTTGTTTCGTCTCAAAACATGCTGACGAGCATAGACGAAAACCTCTTAAAGGAGGTAGGCCAATCCAATCAAATAACATCCACATTCTCTGTTAAGTTATGAGTTGAGACCTCCTGACGAGGAGGGTATCCACAAAGTTTGCGTTCATATCTCCTGACGAGGAAGATATACACATATATAAATTTTGTACGTTGTACCAGTGGATTAAAATCTCTTCATACATCATGAAATGTAGGATTGTTATACCTGATTGTTAACTAGTAGTCGATAAAATTCAGAGTAGCTACTGAAATAATGGTGGATAAATATCCCTCCTTTGCAAAGGAATATCGACAAGTTTATATGATTGGCAAACATGGACCTCAGTCCATGTTATGTTGTTCTCTCACTTGTATACGCTTTTAGGACCACGGTCCTAGCATCCAAAATTGTGCACCTCACTGGTTACAAATTTGATGCCTAATATAAGAAAGCCCGATGAGAACAATAAGGTTGCTTATATAGAGCACCGCCCTTGACAACGAGTTTCTACAGTCGCCTAATCAAGTTGATAAAAATATAGTCTTGTAGTCATAAATGACTCGACATATAGCCTGGGTGATAACTGTGTATCTATACTCATATAGATTTTGAATGAAACTCTTGTTTTTTTAAATTTGATACATTGGGCAATGATGTGAGGATTTGTTTTCTCAAGTATACTCACGCAATGGTTCTATGGAATCGATTTGAACAAGTCCAGAGTGTTTTTGCTTGGGGACGTGCTGCATTTTATTATGCTCTAACACAATTGCTACTACATAATTTGCAAATTTGATGAGATATTCTTCCCACTGTTAGGGGGAGGAAAGGCTACCGCCTGAAAAAACAGCGTGAAATAAATATCCTGGTTTACACCGGATATATCTCATCTTAATATTTGCACCAATCAATGACGTGCAAAACATCTTCTGAAATTGCAAATCAAGTTGCTTCCTCGAGAAGTCGTAGTAGAAAGTGTGTCATTTAAGATACACCTAGTTGATTAAAATTATTCTGCCCTTCTTAAGAAGAAAGAACCAATCACAATCATTGGAAGATAGAGCTCCTGAACAATACGCCACAGGGGCCTGTTTGTAACGGATATAGACGTTGCGCCGAATTAAAGCAACGTCTATTAGCGTTGCAAAAACGGCGTTACAAATTTTTGGCAACGTCTATTAACGTTGCTTTAATTAATTAAAGCAACGGAAGTTACGTTGCTTCTTCCGTTGCTCTTTTTTATTTAAAGCAACGTTAGTAACGTTGCTCTTTTTATTTAAAGCAACGTTTTTTATAAATGAAGCAACGTAAGTGACGTCACCACTTCCGTTGCACTTTTTGTTATAAGCAACGTAAGTGACGTCACCACACGTCACCACTTCCGTTGCTCTTTTTATTTAAAGCAACGTTTTAGGTAATTTAGGCAACGTCTACAAACGTTGCGGAATATATAATTAGAATTAAAAAAAAATACAAATTAAATAAATTCTGTATTTTAAATTAAAAATATGTATTACAAAATCTATATAAAAATACGTATTTGTATTTGTATCTTCCGTATCTTGTATTACATTTACAAATGATTACACTCTGAACCTAGTTCGAACTTACACAATGAATAAATATAGATGCGAAAAGCAAAGTGCTGCAAAGTAGTGTTGGCTTGGAAACTAAAGCATGAAACAAATAAAGGATTACGAGGGTGGGATAGGTGGAAAAAAAGTAGGACATACATATTTCATAGGGGAGGACAGTGACACTGCAAAGATACTAATCACTATGAGAAAATGCTTACCGAGCATAGCATATACGGCACAACAAAGCTTTGCAGTATCCTTCTTCCAGGTCAGGATCATTTTGTAAGGGTTCTATATCTGCATTACAACATGGCTAGCGATCATAGCAGGTTTCTTACAGTGTAGCATGTAATCTCCAGAATATCAACGAAGGCAGTGGATAAATCAGGGAGCAATTTAAGCTAAACATATGTTCCATCTGAGGAAAACTATCATAGAATAAAATTATCTCCAATGCGAGTATAGAAGAAAAACTCGTTGTCCATTCAAGGCAACAACCTACTTACTATTCGAGCATAACTATCAAGCTACAAAATCAAAACAAGCTCAATGTTTAACCATATACAGAATCTAGAGCCCTTAACTAACCTGCCAGGAAGATTTATTGTAGGCACATCACCATTATTTAGGGCTTCCAGAAATGACCGTGTGATACCAGCAAGAATGGGGCCTGTCATTGTGGCAGTCCTATTTGCTTTGGTCTTGCTCTCTCAAAAATAAAATCTGTTAACGCTTCCAAACCGGACCTAAATTCTGGCCGTAATTTATCCATCTGCGCAATAAAATTCAACAATGGTACAGACCATTAAATGAGCTCAAGATTCCACAAAACGTTCACTAGTAACAAGCTATATACTAATAGAAAGGTTCTCACGGATATCTGCTTCACTGTTCAAAGGCCGCACGAGGGTGAAGCATTCACGATCTGGGAAAAGTGCTCGGATGGACTCACGAATCTAATGAATAGAGTATCATCAAGATAGTTAAGCACATCCAAATGTATCTACCATTTGAAATTCAAATTTTCAACCACAAATACAATCCTTTGAAAATGAAAGTGAAAACTAAAGCACAAAAGACCATAAACAAGCCTAGAGCTAAGTAAGCATGACTGACCCACTAATAAAAACTACTTTATGTATTTTACATACTTTAGTTAGGGAAACAGAATTAAGTAGAAGAGGAATGTGAAGGTACAGGGACAACCACCAAAGTACCACACCTATATTGTTATTTGAAAATCAGCTTATAGAACTATTGAACTCATAGGCATTCTCTTACGATACCTCATTTTCGGCAGATACATCTTTTCCACAACCTTGCACCGGTCTTAAAGCAAGCTCTAGGTAATCACGAGGTGTTATCTTCCTATTATCCTCTTCCAACTCCAAATAGAAGTCCTGTAAAAGACATATTAGCAAATAATGAGTTGCCAAAGCAACATCACTTTTCCTCCCTATTTCGAGTCATCCAACAAAACAAGTTAACAAAATGTTGAACAAGCTCACCCGCAATAGCCAAACAAATATTGGAGAAAACTGCCCAAGCTCAGATGCTGTACTCATTCCTCCGGAGGCTCTAACTCGGATATGCTTGGTCATTT
>JAJJMA010030006.1:0-13989 GCA_023529015.1 Papaver nudicaule
TACGAAAGTACCCAGAGACGGTACAACTGTTTTTGCAGGTAAAAACAGTTGGCGACCACAGTGGGAGATCATTCTCTCGGTCCTAGAAGGTCATCAATGAAGAAGCGTCTATCCTGGGAGATGACGGCGCAAGAAACTTCCCCTTCAACACCTATCATCTCGGCTACACCCAACACCCCACTAACGTAGCAGCAGTTGGTGGGACCTTGCATCAACGGAACGATTCCCGTATACCGAGCCCTCTTGGAGAACCTCCGCTTCCAGACCTTCTCCGAACTCCATGAAGCTGCGAAGAGGTCCGTCACCGCACTCGCTTTGTTGGAAAGAACCATCACCCGAATGAGGGACGAATCGCCAATGGCCGCACACCGCAAGATCGACAACCAACCAACCCGAGAAGCCCCTCGAGCCTACACCACCTCTTCTTTCCCCAGGAGGCAGAAGTGAGGTCCACCTCTATAATACCCTCACTGAGGCAGAGGACTCAACGACTAAAGCATGGAGAACTCATTGAAGAAGCTTCCACAACGACAGGAAGAGAAAAGCGGGAGAACACCTCACTGAACACCAAGCACAAGACCCAGCGGCGCGAAGCGCTATACCGGAAGGGGACTTGCAACAACGACAAGAAGGAATTGATCCACCAAACAACCTCACGGCAAGCAACTTGGAAAAGCTACTACGAAATTGAGAAAGCAGGTGGCGCTACCTATCTACACCGACCACCGTACCCGCACAAAGGACGGAGGAAAGGCCCTGCCATGGAAGGTACACATCCAAAATGCACTAATTCAGCTCCGGGCCCCCCCAAACGAGAACATGAACCAAGGAGGACCACATCAACCGGAGATGCGGAGGCAGAAAGCCAGATCAGAGATACCAGACTACCCGCTTCTCATGGAGGAGGTACTAGAATTGCTAAACTCTCGGATCCATGACGAGGTAATCGAACTCCCTTCGACTCAACGCCCTCCTACAACCGAAGAGGTAGCAAACCTAAGATCTTCCAGGCCAAGGAGGAGTCCTGGGAATTGCGCCTACGAAACAAGCGTTCACCTTCCCCGAGGAGCCGGTGAACGAGAGAGTGGAGGAGATAATGCGAGACTCTCTGTCTTTCGAAACCACATTGAAAAGACGTGTTCACAGCACTCAACACGATAGCATCAGGGAAACGCCTACCTATGAAGGAAGTCAATGAGCAGACGATGTCCAAACAGGAGCCGATAATACGAGGACAAGGCTGGGGACTCCTTACGACCACCCACGTGCCTGGTGGTGAATTTTCAAAGACGCTCATCGACCCGGGATCTCCGGTGAACACGGTTCCAGTCAAGACTCTCAGAGCCGCAGGCATCCCTCGAAGCAGAGCCGTCCGTGTCCCCGACGTCAACGAAGGTCCTGACGGAGTCGAAGTACGCACTTACGGGTGGATTGACCTTCCCGTCGAAATTACCACGATTCCAACCATAGCGGAGTTCCACATTGTTAAGGGAGTCCTCGAAGAGCGACATAATGCTGGGATGCCCATGGATCAACAACAACCAGGAGACGCTCCCTCTGGAGTTCATGGAGCGTTTTGTACAAAAGAGCAGCAAGGCGCCTGCAGAACCTAGGGGAGTCGATAAGGACCCCCTCGATCAAGAAGGTACTCCGTCCACCCCTCTCTTACCTGATAGCCTACATTCACCGAGCCACTAGGGACTCGCCACGAGGAAAGCTACTCGAGAGAAAAAACCCTGGAAAACCGGCAGTAGACATCGGCACAGCCGTAAGAATCTCCATCAAAGTCCTCCCGGAGTCCGGAGTTGTACGTGACAAGCTACGCAACGACAAGATCCGAGGAGAAGGCGAACTCATCCCTTACGACATACCACCCGAAGTCTTAGAAACCATCCCAGACTTCAAGGAATATGCAGAACTGTTCAACCTCAAACGAAAGACGGGGGAGAACGCAGTTACATATGCTACCACCCTAAAGGAAGAGGAAGTGCCAAGGACGCCAACCTTGGAGGAACCAGCCAAGTGTCGAGATGATCATCCGGAAAGAAGGATCAAGATCCAAGTTGAAGTCTCGGCTTATCTCGAAACTCTAACCACGGAACCATCAACAAGTTCACAAGCCAAAGGAACTCCCAGATCTGCTACTAAGACGAACATCGCAGCGATCCCCGTCTAGGATGACGAGATGATCTCTACTCAAGGAGAACCTCAACGGGGAGAGAGCCACAACGCAGATACGCCGCAAAAGACGATTTGAAGATACCGCTCCAGAACCCAGAGGAGGAGACGACGCCAGTTCACCAGCACTGACTAACGTGTCCACACAAAGTGTAGAATACCCCCTTCCCCAAAGGAGGAGCATCGACACCACCAAGCACTGAGACTCAGAAATTCCCGGAGCCCCACTGGCAGAGCCTACACTTAGTCCGACGACCTTACCCGGCATTGGAACTCTGCGAAATGATCCTTGTCTACCAAGCCATCCATGGAACTGCGAAAAACTTACCGCGCATGCACCAGCGCTACCGGAGAGGGACAAACCCCTAGGAAGCGAAGAGGCTCCTGATGCCGACGACGACGTCAACCTCATCAAATGAGCCGTACAACAACGACTTACCTTCCACGAGTACCATCACCGAAGGGGATAAGAGGAAGATACCAACTACAGAGGCGATACACCCGAAGCATACGACTTCGAGCTCACTTCGAAAACTTCAGGTGACAATGTAGGTCGAAGAAGATCACAACACAAGCCACGACGCCCCAACTATTGAAAAGGGGTAAACCAAGCTCATAGTACCCATGGCAACAAAGGACATACCAACAAACACTGAAGGAACGGACAACTCCATCATCACTAATAGGATGACAACGAGACATTGGCGTTTCCAGAGTTACCACTGCAGCCAGCCAGGGACTCCAAGGTTTGGAATTTCAAGACAAACCTGAACACGAGCATGTCCAACAACCTAACTCTGCTACTCGATTGAGAGAAACCCCCTGGAGAACCAAGAGGAGAAGGCGCATCTCTATCTCGTCCACACCAACCTCCCTATCCAAAAGACACCTCTCTCATGGGGTGCTCCTCACTGGAGGAAGTTCAGACTTCAAACTAACGAAGCCGCAAGGAGACCCGCCAGCAACCAGACAACGGGGTATCGACACAACTGGCTGAAGGCATACTAGGCCTAAACGAAACCATTACGAGAAGGCCGACAAGGAAGACTGGAGAACCACAGCACCACAGTTCAGCGAAAAATGGGCGTGGCGCCCCAACCCATGGCGCCATGGGATACCACTACCCGTGGCGCCACAAAAGAGGAGGGAAAGCACATGGGCGTGGCGCCCCAACCCACGGCGCCACACATATATAAAAAAAAAAAAGTCACGACGCCATGGAACGCCACTACCCACCGAGAAAAGAAAAGAGAAAGTGAAGGAAAAGGAAGTCAGGATTTGAGATCACGACTTTTTTAGTGGACAGTGAACTACCGAGCACGATGAAGGAAGGAAACAGAGCATGATCCTACTCAAGCAAGTCCGCAACCCCGTGAACGAAGGGAGCCGACACCGCCTCTACAGAAGGATCGCTGAAACAAGCCCATAGACACAGAATGCGTGGGGACTTAGGATGCAGATCTGCAACCACAACCGCGAGGAATACGAGGACTGAAGCCTATACAGGATTCCCAGACTCATCATCTTCGACAAAGTACTAGAGCTACTAGACGCCTGAATAAGGAAGGAGCAACCGGATTACCCCGACCCGATGAGTCTCAACAACTAGAGAGAACACTCGGCCTCCTCTTCTTCGAAAGGCCAACGCACATGTGTCTGCACGAGGGAAGGCGAACTCAACAAGAGGCGCTGATAAGATATCAGGAAACATAGCTGGGGACTTCTCGCCGCCGCCCTTCGCTCCACCAAGTACCGATAGCAATGCCGACTACCACGACCCAAAGGGAAACGTGAAGTACAACAGATGCTCCTTTGTCTTTGCCAAAGCGCTTCATCATCATAAGAAGAGCCTACTCAACCAGAGATGTCCATACAGCATGGAACTACCCGCTACAGATCTCTCGAAGGAAGGGAGACTCCAGGGAAGAACTCTAATCAACACTATCGCCCACAACCTCAGCGTTAGAGCTACCAACCAAGTACGGTAAACCATATTGTGGAGAAATCATCTTATTTTGGGTCTCCATGGAGCAAACCTACTCTGGAGACGAACAAAGACGTGCTCACGACTACGTACCAGATTCGTTGTACGACAACCTTCACGAAAACGGGCAACGCGGAAGATCCGTAAGAGATCTGAAGGTGAATTTTGGATAACATCTTCCTTCAGGTATATTATGTCACACCTAAAAGTTTCGTGGCGATCCAATACGTGGATCGAGAGATATGGCGCCAACATTGCAGCGCACCGAAGAAGTAGACAGAACTTACACACGAAATCAATACAGTTGCTGCGGAGAGCTCGTGAGGAGTCCTTGGGTAACATTTATACACTAACTCCGTTTTAATGTCTACAACTTTGTGGTAAAATTTCATACAATAACTCCATGTGGTTTGAGAAATATGGCGTAAACATTGGAGAGAAGAAAAGCTGTCAGAATTTCCTGCGCCAGCACTTCCGTCGCGAAGAAACCACTGGTTTGTGAAATCCACAAGGGATCTTGGAGAGATTTTCGGACACAATCTTTATATGTATGTCTCCCAACGCATACTAAAATTTCGTACCAATCCACCGAGGGGATTTGGAGATACAACACAAACCCTACAGCACACGCGAGACAGCAATCAGGAATCGTGTACAAGACCACACCGAGTACTGCGGAAAATCTACGACGCGCCTCAAAAAGATTTTTGGACACAACACTCCCCTGGATGTCTAATACCACGTGTAAAAATTTCATGGTGATACAACCAGTAAGTCAAGATATATGGCGCAAAAACCAAGAGATGTGCAAGACGCAGTTTACAACGAATAGACTATGGTGCAAAGCTCGTAGCACCGACATCCACGACGCCACCAAGACCATGGAGACACACCCAAGGGCGCCACATATCATGGAGACACACCCCAGGGCGCCACATATCATGGATCCACACCTCATGGCGCCACATCTCACGGAGAGACACCTCATAAGCGACGATATCCTCCTGGGACTTCTCTACGCATTAAAGACAGTGAGCAATGGACGCACCCTGCTGGAAAGTACACCACCCAAGCTTGCACCGAAGGCACTGCTCAGGAAATTGGCTAATTGCATAACCATTCTCTAGGTGGAGATGATCAAGGAGAAACAAGGACTTGATCTTGACAAGAAGGAGGAAAAGCTCTCTGCTAAAACGGGTAAAACCTCTCCCTTCTTTTCATTTTCTTGGCTAAGACCTAGCCTACGTATGTATTCACATGCATGACACTGGGGACCTTACTAAGCGTAGTGTCCCCTTCTCTAGAAAAGCCACGGCACCACAAGAGCTTGCGGAGCCACAAAGGTCGTGGCCCATGAAACCTATGGTGCCGCGAATAACTTAATGAACGAATAACACCTGCGACAACACGAAAGTGTAATCTCGCATCCATATGGGTTTAGAAACCCTAATGGCTCCTTAGTCAAGTAGAGCCGGGAATCGACCAGAGAATAGGCCTGCGAGGCCTGTAGGGGCTACACCTGGAATGCCCTGAACCTCGGGAACGCCATTGTCCCGTTAACGCCATTGCCCCGTTAACGCCATTGTCCCGTTAACGAAAACCCTATTTTAGCGACACATGCGCACTTACATGCGGATTTACTTTTAATCCATACCATGAGACCCTGTGTTAGTATTAGATGGACGACCCCAGACCATTGTCATCACCATCTGAGTGCTTAGCATGAAACATTTCTGTTCCACACTAACCAGGGGACTTTCTGTAGATGGTGAAAAATGAGAGAGGGACAAGATTGTCAAAACGCTCTCGAAACCATGCCTTATTGAAGGCAATCGCCTATTCAGGCTCATCTCTATAGCTCGGAGTGCAACCCATTCCATGAGCCAAATAAACTCTCTGTGAGCTCTCTCTTATAACTCCGGTGGAGAGGGTAATATCATAGCGCAGTACTAACGATCGCACCAACATATTAAACCCATCGATCAGCTCAGAGCCAGACCTCGCTTGATGGTACACGGTGAAAGATCAACAGAGACGTATCCTCATGGATTTCCTCTTTAAATACGACTCAACACACGAGTCTTGGTGCAAACCTCGGAATATCGAAGCTCCAGGCCAGTCCGAGCTCTCTGAGAAACATACACCAGCCTAAACAGGCCTAAGCGGACCCAATCCCAAATTCAGGATGGTCTAGCATACCATGGATAAACATGCCATGACCTCAAGTGTGTTGCAGCATAAGCACTCACACCATGACTAAGGCACAGGCTGCCCAAAGTCGAGCTTGGCTAGATGCCAAAGCCATAAACGCCACATACCATGGCACCACAAACCATGAAAAACCATGGATTCGCAAGAAATCAGCCTTGGCCAAGAGGCCAAGGCCATGGCGCAAGGCGCCACAAATTTACTTGACCTTGGCCAAAGGCCAAGGCCATAACGAAAATAGCCGCAAAGCAGGCTAGGCCTTGGCCACAAGCCAAGGCCGTGGCGCCATACTCCATGGCGCCACAATAAACAAGCAGTGGACCAAGGCCGAAAATCGTGGCGCCACAATTCATGGCGCCACAACAAGATGGCCTTGGCCAAAGGCCAAGGCCGTGGCGCCATACTCCATGGCACCACAATAAACAAGCATTGGCCCAAGGCCAAAAATCGTGGCGCCACAATTCATGGCGCCATAACAAGATGGCCTTGGCCAAAGGCCAAGGCCGTGGCGCCATACTCCATGGCGCCACAATAAACAAGCATTGGCCCAAGGCCAAAAATCGTGGCGCCACAATTCATGGCGCCACAACAAGATGGCCTTGGCCAAAGGCCAAGGCCGTGGCGCCATAATCCATGGCGCCACAATAAACAAACATTGGCCCAAGGCCGAAAATCGTGGCGCCACAATTCATGGCGCCACAACAAGATGGCCTTGGCCAAAGGCCAAGGCCGTGGCGTCATACTCCATGGCGCCACAATAAACAAACATTGGCCCAAGGCCGAAAATCGTGGCGCCACAATTCATGGCGCCACAACAAGACGGCCTTGGCCAAAGGCCAAGGCCGGGGCGCCATGAGCCATGGCGCCTCCACGATTAGCGCCAAAGGCGCGTCCTAAATGGCCAAAGGCCAAAAACCATGGCGCCATCATTCATGGCGCCACAACAGGATGGCCTTGGCCAAAGGCCAAGGCCGTGGCGCCATGAACTATGGCGCCACCACGACAAGTGCCAAAGCGCAATCAAGCACTTGTGGCCTTGGCCAAAGACCAAGGCCACTCGACATCACACCATGTTGGTCACGACAATTAGTCGTACAGCCCACCTCAACTCAACTACGCAATAGCCGCGTACTACTCGCTCGAGATATCAAAACATCACACGGGGGGATAACTTTAGGGGTATTGGTCTGGCGGTCTACGACAGTTGAAAGAAACTGATGGAGATGGTGGGCAGTTACGAGAAGATGGCACGAGTGGGCATGTTCCATACAACTCAGGCAGTTATGGAAACCAACGCATGACCTCCACTCCTCCACTCCTCCATGACGTCCACCTTCTCTGTCGAGAGATCAGGGTGAATTCAAACTATAAATAGAAGCTTCCTCTATCTTCCAAGGCAGAACGTTCAGAACACCGAGAACATCCAGAAAACACGCAGAGCCTCAGAGAAAACACCTGAGAATCTAAACTCGTTCTAGCCCTTGGAGATTTCCAGTCGACTTCACGACGGAAATCTTGAACTCAAACACCCAAAAACTCATCTTCAACCTGATCTCAAGTTTCTTCGCTGTTTCCCTCCCTAGACCAACCTCTATCCTCTCTGCGACCGAAGCAAGGTGGGAACGACCATCCTTGGTTTAGGCTTGCCTTGTTCGACTTTGATCTCCGAGCACTACGAAAGTACCCAGAGACGGTACAACTGTTTTTGCAGGTAAAAACAACCGTGAATGGGAATCATAATGCTTCTGCAACTCCCGGGAGTACAGCATGAGCTAGTTATACTAATTAAATTCTGCCAATCCTCCTTTTCCATTAGTCGGCAGTTTCTCCCCTTACCATTTATAATTAGTTATTACTTTCCCACTCTGTTTTCAGGCTTTATAACAACAAAATAATCCTTATCTCTCTGGGTTGATAAGTTTGGTAACATCTAATTATCTCACACTCTGTTTACACTATTCTGTTGTGAGGAATCCTAGAGAGGTCGGTGGTATATGTTTGTGGTTGGTTAGGAAATTATGGCGAAACCATCATCTCAGTTGTATCTTTTTATATTATCCATTGTTACTGTACTTTTATGCTTTTGTTGATACCATTATATACCCATCATGTAACTATTAGAGTTTAGATTTCTCATGTACAAAAACAAGCATCCAGCCTACTGGCTTATATTCTTATTTTGAAAAGATTTACACATTCATAAATGTTTTGTCGTTTTCTCTTTGTAACCGAAATGTTCATTGATAAATAAACATGTACATGAACAGATATATGAGCTGCACAAAGATCGTCTGGTGAGTGATGAACTATATTCGTTAAGTCAAGGTCCAAATCAAGAATGTTCGTTCTTCCACGGCTACATCCTCAACGGGTACAAATTCCATACAAAAGAGTGGGAGATGCGACGGATGACACAAAATAGTGGAGTACGTGTAAAGGGAGGGGAAGATGAAGATGATGGTGAAAATGATTATTATGGAATTGTGTCTGAAATTATCGAGGCAGGATATTTGAATCAATTACGGATTCTTTTGTTCAAATGCAATTGGCGGCCGGTTACGAATCAACGTGGCTCCAAAAGAGATAGTTATGGATTTACTTGTGTTGATCTCAACCGAAGATGTTACACGTATGAACCATTTGCGTTAGCATACCAGGCACATCAAGTTTTCTATGTGAAGGATATAAAGAATCGGCAATTTGAGGTGGTTATAAAAGCACAACCTCGTTGCTCTTTCAATATTCCAGAGGATGAATCTATTGTGCCAGAGAACTCGAGTTCTGACGACGCGTATCAGGAATGGTATTCAGGCTATTCGATAGAGGATCTTAGACAAGTGCCGCAACGAGATGACAATGAAAACTCATTTTGGGGTAGGAATGACGTTCAACCTGAAACCATCAGCCATGATGAAGTAATAGCATCTTTGCAAAGTCAAGATGAGGAGGAATCTGACGGTGAAACAATTTATACCACTGACGAAGACGATGAGAATGAATTTGACAACGGTATAGGATTTTGAGAGCTCACTGATGTAAGCCTTTTCCAGTTGGTAAGATTAATTTTACCTAATCAAATTCCATGTCATTCTTCCCGTTAAATGCAGAATCAATCTCAATCATTTTTTACAACCATGAACTACAGAAATAAATTTGACCTAGGTTGCTACGTTTTGTTTCTTGAAAGGATTGTTTAGTTCAGTTTATATTAATTTTGTTAAGTTTCTGTAGAATGGGCAAGGAACCTAAATCTTATGCAGTGTTATGTTACTCTTTGTAAGAACCAGAAGAATATATCTTAAAATGAGTGCAAGTGATATTTTTCCAGTCTAATGCTTCTTATGTTTGGCAAGTGACTCTCAACATGAGTATTAATGTGTAGATTTGAAATGTCCAGAGTATGCATATCATGAAATCGGAATTTGGCACACCAAGGTGGTCATATTTATGTGCGTCGAGATATATATAGTCACATAAAAGGTACATCTGATAGTATCCCCCTTGTGGCGAAATTCGCTTCCCCCTTGTGGTGAAATTCGCTTTGGTTAAACTGTGAAGAAACCCAACCTTCTACTATAAGTGCTCTTCAATCGTCTGCACACAGAAGATTTATTTTCTGTACGGCGATCCCCATGCGATAATCAGGTAGTAATAGTATGGTCTCATTTGCAGCAGGCAGTGAAGGCCCTTGGGCAGACTTTGCCGTCCAGAACAAATGTTAATATTGTATTACCATGGTTCCTTGAGGATACAAGTGGTGAAATAGCTCAGCTGCAAATGCCGAACAAATTTGAAAAATGTCAAGGATGGTCGATGATTACACTTACACCCACAGGAATCTGAATTTGGAATCATTACAGAATACCAAAGAACATCAATCAAAGGGAATTATAAATGTACGCAAGTGTCCAAAAGACGTAGCTACTATAGTTGCCATATGTTAGTACCCAAAAGTTTAGACTACTAGACTATTTGGTAGTAGCACATTCTTGAGTAGCTGAATGTTTGAAGCTACTAGTGCCTTCGGCTAGTTGGCAGGGAATTATTGCCAATGGGTTACAGAAACTGTAGTTGCTTACGGGTGTAGTGGCCAAGGCTAATAGGCATCTAGAGTTTCCCTTTCTAGTCTCTTAAAGGTAAGGCAACTAACGTTTTTTGCCAGTAGCCAAATTTGAGTAGCCTTTGGTCAGTTTTTTTGTAGTGTATCTCTACCTTGAATCTTCGCTTGCAGGGACACACTCTTATCTGAAGACGCTGAAGATTTCAAGAAGATCAAGTACATTATGGTTAGGGCTAAAAGATTTTACATTTTGAATCCATAAGTAAGATTGGTTTTTGTTACTAAAATTGACAAAGGGGGATATTGTTAGAGCATTGCTCGGTTGAACCCACTGATATTGCTATCTCAAGTCAGTTGTCAAGTTTATGAGACAAAAACACAATCCTTGATAAGTTTACTCTACAACCTCGGACTAGGATAGTTTTAGGTAATCGAGACGAAGACTGATGAAGACGAACACCGAAGCTTACTACTTGATAAATCATAACGTCCTCGCCGAAGGTTAAAAAGGTTTTTCCTTTCCTTTCCGTATCGTATTTACCATTTCTATCATACCAATAGTCTATGATGTTGTTTATATGATCCGAAGGTATTCTATGATTTTCACCTTTGCATTTGTCACACTCGGGATAATATGTATAGGTAGAGTATGTTGAATTGTCTCTTGAAATGACCCCAACGGTGAACGCGTACATATGTTACTATTGGCATTTCAGAGAACGAGCAAAGTCTGTATGAACGGATTCATGAACGTGTACATACAAGTTCAAGAATTCTCCTGAACTCTATTGACAGCTCTATGAACGCGTTCATGAAAGCGTACATATAAGCCATGCAAAAACTTTCAACTTCCATATCTTGAATTTTTCGGTCTAGGCATGATTAGTTCTCGGACTTGTCATTACTTGTCTCATGGAATTGAACAACTTAATCCAAGCGATGTTCAAACATGATTTGGACCAGAAGTCGCAAACCTTCAATCAAGGTTGAGTCTTCTCTAACTTTTGGCCTAGTCCAAAGTTACATGAAGATTGAGAATGGGTAATCAAGCTCTGACATTCCTAATTCCGGAACTTGCTTGAGCCCTACACAAAGTTGCTTAAACATTAAGCAAAGACCTTCTGCAAGATACAATCTCAATCCTATACACATCTGGGTATCCTTGCATAAAGGTTGGTCGTCATCTCGAAGTCCTTTTGAACTGCGACTATTGAAAGACTTTACTTGAGGATCGTGAAGCACAGGTCGGAAGTAAAATTCCATCCTGTATCTTGGGTCGATTGAATATTTTCAATCTTATCACGACCAAGATTTGATAGAAACTTCGTAAGGTAGATCTTGAATCGTAAACCCTAGAAGTTCCCAACGCATATTCACGAACTAGGTTTCATACTAAGTTCGTCACGCGTTTGTAGGTAAAGTTGTTTAGGCTAGATCAATAAGCCCTATTCAACATATCGATTTCCATTAACCTTGACTTTAATTCTAAAGGAAATCACAATCGTATTCTTGTTTGATTACTTGGATACTTTTAGGCGTCCTGTTAGATGCAGGGTAGCGCTAGTCTTCACGAAGGAAGTGGAGCAACTCCTAGGCCTGTAAAGGACGTCAGCTAGGGGAATCAAGTACGTAGGCTACTGCGGGAGCCAAGAGACGTAGGAACACATTGGTAGATGAATTGCTTGTAGGGTGAATTCAGTCTCGATACAGTCCAGTCCGAAGTCTGAGAGTAGGCTAGCATCTGTATACCGTTCATACTAAGAGTGTTCACATCTGGACGAGGTCCCGGGGTTTTTCTGCTAGGTTTGCAGTTTCCTCGTTAATAAAATTCTGGTGTCTTGCGTTACTTTTCCCTTCCGCATTATATTGTCTCTGATCTATATAATAGAAGTAATTGCAAGTTTGTTGATTCATAACCTTTGAGTGAATCCATCTCTATTGAGATCTACGAAAACTACGTTTTTGTTAGGGTTCGGTTCTCTGAACTATACTCAGGTTGTTGTTTGAATATTGATTTGTGAGATCGTTCAAATAACCATAATCAACTAGGTTCACGAAAACAAAAAGTTGGTGGTCTATATCGGTATCGCCGCTTTTTCAGAAGGCATTTTCTACACTCACATTTTTCCTCTTTCATCTCCAAGAGCTTCGATCGCTGGGGATGAAATTCCTTGTTTGCTGAAAATGCCGAGCCCACGTTTTCCCCTACTTTTTGCTCTCGCCATGTTTCTGTCATGCCGTGAATTTGGGCGACGCGTTTTGACCTGATGACCCGTTTACCCGGTTGCATTTTTTTTTCCTATATATATTTAAATTCCTCTTCTTCTCCAAATCTATCTTCTTCTCCAAATCTATCTTCTTCACAACTTAAAACTCTTCTCTTTCTTCGAAATCTTTCAGAGATCCAAAACCCTGAAAACCCTAAGCGTCGTCGCTCCTTACTTCCGCCACCAGATTCAGCCCCTTTTTTGTCTTGTTTCAAACAATTCTGCTTTCATCCCTACACCACCATCACTTTAATCATTCCTCATTCATTGTTTACAGTGTATTTTCCTTTTTCCGGTAATTTTTCTCTCCACTGCAACTTTCTCTGGTACCTTTAAACTACTTCAATGGCTTCTGTAACTACTTCAGATAACTACAGACTCCTACATCACCAACGAATACTCAAGACAATGAGCAGGGAGACTGTTCGCCGAATCGTCAAGCTGCTGATGATTCAAAGAAGAACCAAGATACAAGTGGCTTCAGTGGGATGGGTATTGTCAATCTGCCAAGGTTGACAATAAATTTCCTAAGATTACACCATTCGAAGGTCTTGAATCTCCTCAGGATCCGATGATTCTGGAACACATTCGCTAAGCAGACCAAGATGAGAATAAAATCGTCATTACCTTTGGGCAGCTCAGAGTTGGGCTAAAATTTCCATTGTCGACCCCTCTGACCCTTTCATTTTCGACATTCTTCAGTATGCCGAAAAAAGTCCTTCTCAGGTTACCTCCAATTCTATTCGCATAATTGACGAATGGGCTGTTCGGCGAAAAGGTAACACCAACTACCCTCATTTACAAAGAGATGAAAGGTTTCTTTCTTCTAACTTGTACACCATAGAGAACTTCAAAGCTCAATATAAAGTGAAATATTTTGAGCGGAAGGGCGAACTCTGGGCTTACTGGTATTGTCTGTAGAAGAACTTCTGGAGATAAGTTTCTCAAAGATGTAGATATGACTTCTACCGCTGTTATTTCCACTATGCGTCACAGCAATGATAACCACTGGAACAAGGTTGAAGGTCATTGGTTGAAAGGCTGGGAAGACGAGAATAAGACAATTCATCGTACCAAGTTCGTTGATGGTCATGATCGCTTTGCCAACGCCAAATTCTGGGAGGTTCGCTGGACTGAAGAACATCACTACCGTGAAAAGTACGGCGATATTCAGGTGGATGCTAAAGGTAATTGGCTCAAACTGCCTAAGTATACTGAAGAAGATGCCCAGAAGGCTGCTAAGAAGCCGCCCTCTAAGAAAAGAAAAACGAATACCGGAAGCTCAGATTAGG
>JAJJMA010030014.1:13393-33643 GCA_023529015.1 Papaver nudicaule
TTTTTAGTATAATTTTTTATATTATTTTTTAATCTAAGAAAGAAAATTTATATTATATTATTGCATTAATAAGAATCTCAAAATTCTTTGAAATTTTAGTATAAATGAAGTAAGTAAATCTAATTGTTACCTAGATTTGTCATAAAATATTGATTTCAAACACGCATCATGGGCCAACCCGAGGAACCCAAGATACAAGTTGGGTGGGTTGTGGGCACACCTCCACGGGTTCCATGGGCAACCTGGGCAAAGAAATTTTAATACGGGCATGGCTCGGTCAAACCCTCCAACCCGCCCAACCAACCCAAGTCCCACCCCTAGCAGTATGGTGAGCTCTATACTAGAAACCTTAAAATGCAGCAACGACGTAGCTATAAAAATGCATCCCTACAGGCTTTAACTACATTTGGCCCGATTAAATATTGTAAGGCTAACTAATAGGAGTGCTAGTTATAGTGCTAGATTCCCCTCCACGTCAGCTATCTAGCGCTACATTGACCTATAAGTGGCAATTGCTAGTTAGCAGTGCTAGTTATCAGTCTAACGCTGAATCATAGAGCGGTGGGGCGCTGAATGGTAAAGTGCAAGATAATCTCAGCCATCAGATCTAAAATATACGTTATCAACTATCAGATCTAATGAGAATATTTGGATCAGCACTGAATGGTTGAGCGTTGGTTTACTTTTCTACCGCGGGATCATTCAGCGTTAGAGTAGCAGTGCTACTTCGAATGCTAGTTCTTTCTGGAGAGAGAAATAACATTCAGAGTATACCACGCTTTTTCTAGCACTAGCACTCCCATTAGACTTAGCCTAAGGCAAAATCTAGGCATTTGGCGCGGTTAGCCGGTTAATGTGTGATTTTACCAAGTTAAATAGTGAGCTTTTGGCTATGAGCTTTTAAATCATTATCCATTTCCCTCCTCCTTCTCAGTAAAGAAGATGAGATAATCCTTTCATGGATAACTACGTACTGTATTACTCTATTGCAGCCCACTAAGAAAGCATCATCCGTGTTGATTCCTTCCATTGCAAATTAGCCGCCACCAGAGTTTTAAATAGTACCCCACTCGGCATCCACAGACTCTTATTATTTCAATATTTCCTTTCGATAACTTTGTCGGTTTGGTCTATTAATGCGAGTCTAGCAATTTGTCGCACTTTATGTGAAATTGAGGCGGCTTTAGAATTAGAATGCGTCTTGTATGTAAACGTTGGAAGATTATTGGATATTGGTATAAACAATTAGAGACAAAAACTAGTTTAGATCCAAATTTAAACCAAATAACACTGTAGTAAACGCAAAGTCCATAAGACGGAGAAATTGTCCTTGTCCCTCGTATGTGTGAGTGATTAAACGATCATTTTCCTTGTTGTTGTTTTTGTGGGGGACGCGTCTTATATTTTTCAGTTCGTTGTAGAACTTATTTAGAGGTTCAAGGTCAAACTAGCGCAGCTAAGGCAATATTCTCGGTCAGTACCAACGCTGATGTATATATATATATGTCCATCTTACATCTCTATTTCAAACACATCAATTCTTCCTTCCTCTCATTTCTTATTCATCTCTTTTCAGTCGTTTGTATCCCATATTTCCTTCTCTTTCTCCAAAGCTCAAAAACCTTACAACCAGGAAGTATATCCATGGGATTTTTCAGCATCATCAAGGAAGCTTGTAAAATTTCATTCACATGGAAAAAACTATTTTCCCATATCGCCATAGGTATAATCTTGCCTCTAGCAGCCCTTAACTTGAATGAAATTCAAATCACTCACTTCATCCAAACCGAGACTTACCAAAACAATGAAAATGCCAGGCGCCTCGCTTTGAGTATAACGCAATTTGTCTACGCACTGGTTTTAGTATTCTTTACTTTGTACTCGACTTCTATTGTGGTTTACGCCGTTGCTTGTTTCTACACCTCCAAAGATATAACCTTCAAGAATGTTAGCAGTGCATTTAGTAAAGTATGGGGGAGGCTCATTGTAACTTTCTTGTGGTATTTACTCATCATGGTTATATACTTGAGTGTGGCAATTGGTTTGCTAATTTGGTTTTCGACCACAACCGGTGACCTGCGAAATAAATTAGCTATAGCTCTGCTTGTTCTATCAGTATTTTACTTTATAGGTCTAGTTTACATAACCCTCGTTTACAACGTCGCGACAGTAGTTTGTGTATTGGAAAAGGATTACGGTAGAAAAGCCTTCGGAAGGAGTATGAAATTGATCAAGGGTAAGATATGGGTTTCTTTCTTTATCTATCTCATTCTTGATATCGTATTTACGGGTATATTGGTTGCATACTTGCTGGTGGTTTATCAAAGCATATTGAGTCTAGTGGGCAAAGTATTTCTGGCAATAGGTTGTTATTTGTTGATGACTGTTCTACTTCATTTCTATTTTGTCATTCAAACGGTGATCTATTTCAAGTGCAAATCTCACCACAACGAGAACATATAGGATGTTGCAGAGAATTCTTATGTACAGTTGGTCAGGGAAAATCAGGTAGAACGAGTATCCGTTTGATGAATCTGTAAGACTGTCTGTACCAGATGTTATTATTTCTTAGATGATTTGGTTATTCATTGGGCACTTGCGTTGTAAAGATCTCCGTGTCTTAAATTCTTTTGTATGAGTGAAATTATAAACAAACAGTTGAAATTTATCTCGATCTTTATTCAATTTGTCCTTATCCTTTTCCCCTTTGACAAACCAGTATATTAGAGGAAGCACTATGGTTCTCATATTGTGTGCATTTTGCACAAAATGTAGGTTAAAAAAAAGTAGCTAAAAACGCAAGTACTATGATTGAGAGGCGGTCATCCAAAGTCCGTCACTTTTTTGGGGTCGGCTGTTGAGTGTCCGACCCCCCAGTCAATGTTTGACTTTGACCAGAAACGCCTTATAATCATTCTTCACACTTTGCAAATATACTCACACCCAATATTTTTCACCCAAAATTCGATTTTCAAGTTGTTTCACTCAATCATACTTGCATTAAAAATGAATTGAGTTACATTGTGCTGATAAAAAAAAATATTTTTTTTATTTTTTTTTTTTTTTTTTTTTTGAAAAACAAGGTACCTTTCATTAATGGAAATTCAAGGATACAATGAGTTTAAGATCCAAATAAGAGAATATAAAAGAACACACCGTAAAAGTACAATCCCGAAAAATCCGACAAGAGAAAGAGAAGGATTACCGGAGGTAGAGAAATACAAGTATGAATTAGATCCGACTAAATAGGTAGAAGAATGGTTTTTCATGGAATTATAATCCAACCATTTGAATTGTTTTTCTTCTTGGAAAAGAGATGCTCCCAAAATAGGAGTAATTTGCTCAAATCTCTTAAAACCTATGACATAGCTTCCATCGTCAGAAACACCGTTGATGAAGATTCCGCCGCCGGATAATTCATAGATGAAGATTCAGGTGAAGATTCCGTCGTCGGAGACAACAAAGATGAAGATTCCGTCATTGGAGCATATCACAAGCGATCTTGAAACCCAAATAACCCAAAAACGACCATTAAAGCCTAGATAAACCTCTTGAGAAGAGTAGATAAAACCACCGAAACGGTGTAGATAACTCACCAAAAAATGAGTAGAAAACATCAAAAACTAAACTAAAACACTAAAGAAACTAGAAAAACAGTAAAGGGAAAGAAGATCTGCTCAGATCCGGCCCCAAAACGGATTGCCGGTGAAGGGTTTTTTTCTTTGGGAAAGGGGCTGCTAGAAGAGAGAGAGAGAAGAGAAGCTACCATAGAGAGATGAGTGGGATTGAGAATCTAAAATCTAGTTACATCGTGCTAAATTACATCATACTGATAAAATAAAATATAAATTACATGTTACAGATAAAATTAGTCAATTTGAACATAATCATAAAATTAGTCAAACCCCGGAAAATATCCTCTGAGTAGTTCATACGCCTCATCGAACTTAAAAGGTCCACCATATTCCCTTTGCAATTGATGTCGGCCATCTCGAGTCTACATAATCCAAAATAAATATAGTAAGTTATTAAATAACAACCTATATGTTCACTTCAACTTGCAATAATTTGCTTGAATAATTCACCAAGTCCTAGTATGAATCGTTCATGTTTTGACGATGAAGTGTAGCAACAACTGAGACGAATATGCGAATATTGTTCTTTATGGTCCTAAATTAGATCTCATTGATTTCCATTCTCTCCCGTTCGGATTTTGGGTAGCCGCAGCAAAGGCATTAAAAATCCTTTCTCAGAAAACTGATTTTGTTTGAAGTACACCAACAACACCATCCACAACTATATGTATATAAGCATTTCTAAGAGCAACATCTTCTTCGGCAGTGAAATTGAGCACCATATTTATGTATGTTTTAAATGAAAGATTTAGAGTGAGTGAAAGTTAGAGTGAAAAATCAATGAAAATGGTATTGATTGGGATGAATTTTGAGTTGAGAAGAGTGAGTTGGTTTTATAGTGAAAATACCCAACGGATCTATTTTTTACTGTAGCAAATTCGACCGTTAGACTAGATTTTACAATTGAGAATGAGTGGTTTAGATGGGGTGTAAAATGGGTGTAAGGAAAATAAAATTCAAACGAATATAAAAATCGAGGGGCGGCCACTGAGTAAGCGCCTATTTTTTTTGGCGTACATTGAATGGCCGTTGGCGCTTACTGAGAGGGCGCCTGGTGCGACCATTGGGTGTCCGCCTAGTAAAAACGACATAAAACATGCCACAGATGTATCTCAAGTTTTAATTTGTTGTAGGACTTTTGCATAGAATGTATGCTTTTTTACTTATCTTTCATCCAAAAAGAGCACCATAGTGCTTGCTCTTAATCATATGATAGACAATTCTCATTTCTTCCTTTTCCCCTCGATAGTCCTTGGATTATACATAAAAAAACTCATAACATCTCCAATGAGAGATGTTGTGCTTCCTATTTTTGTGTCCGCGTAGGATTTTTTAAGATTTTACCTAAAAATGTTCTCCTATTGGAGTATGATACATGAATGCAAGACTCCAATGGAAATGGTTAGCGTCACATCCTTAGAGGAATCCTCTAAGAGCATTTCCAATGGATTGCCAGGGTCTTTCCTATGTGGATGTTCTATTAAAACATCCTCTAATCAAAATTTTCTTTCCTATGTGAATGCAAGACTCCGATGGAAATGGTTAGCGTCACATCCTTAGAGGAATCCTCTAAGAGTATTTCCAATGGATTGCCAGGGTCTTTCCTATGTGGATGTTTTATTAAAACATCCTCTAATCAAAATTTTCTTGATTCTAGCAAGTTTAAGAAATCCATCTCCAATGGAGATATGTCTTAATAATATTGTTTATCGATATGTAAGAATGTAATTGGCTAAACATTTTTGAAAATTTGAAATTTGTAGGTGAACTTACAACTACCAAATTAATTTTAAGATAAAAGGATAAATGAAATCTTCACAACTTCTAAGATATCTTCTAAAACTAGAGTGAGGATCTATTTGAGGATGTGAGAGTAAGCACTATGGTGCACTAAATGTAGAGAAATCTCTACAATGTAGAGAAAGCCAACCACTATGGTGTGTGTTTTTTCTACATTGTAGTGGGTGCTACATTTGTGTAGGGCCAGATAGAGAAACTATCTCTATGCGGAAACCGGGTTTCCGCCTATTTCTTTATGGCGGAAACCGAGTCTCCGGATTTTTAGTTTTTTGGCCCCACCATAATACACTTTAATGAAAATTTCAAATCCCTTGGATAGACTTACTCGACGGTTACGAATAACGTACTTCTTGTGTTTGCTTTAATTATATAATCAGATATATAATGCTGAAAGTAAAAGCACACAAGACACCAGAGATTTTTTTGAACGAGGAAACTACAACCTATAGAAAAACCTCGGGACCTCGTCCAGATTGAACACCATGCAGTATTAACTGTTTACAAATGCTAGCCTACTATAAGACTTCGGTCTGGGATGTAGCAGAGACCAACTCTAGCCCTCCAAGCGAATTGGATACTGTCTCACTCCTTACGTCTCTTGGATCCCGCAAGACCCTACGCATTTGATTCCCCTAGCTGACGTCCTTTACAGGCCTAGGAGTTGTTTTAACCGTTGTTAAAGGCTTATGTTAACAATACCGGCTTTGCAACCTTAATTACTAACTGTATGTTTCGAATTGTCCTCTTCAGTTTAACATACGTAAGTTGACTTCCTTCTGATTGCTCCAGGTCATATGGAAATCTACTTTACAAGCGGGGGATGAAAGTAAACCGAGTAAACTATGCCCAACTTGTCTCTACCTCAGATGTGAAAAGAATCACTTAAGAAACTTACATAACTGGAGCTAACTAGATCTTACAACACTGTGTGCAACCGTACATTGCTTCCTTCAACGTTGTATGTAACGTATCAGTTCTTGAATGGCATTATTGCGGAAGAGAAAGACGGTAAAATAGACAAGAACGTGATCAGGTTCCCAAGGTTACAGGTTAATCTGATAACAACCGCAAAGGTACGTTATCACCTACCTGTGCTTCCCAACTCTCAAGAGAAGTCTTTATAGTCGTTAGGTAAATCCCACAGAGGAACTGTTACCTAATAGAGGATGACTACCACATCAAGCTTACACCGAGTGCAAAGAGTTTACGATCAATTCCACAGAGAAATTTCACGTATGCTTGATGCTTGTGGTTTTCGTTCTTTAATCCTCTATTTATAGCACTCAATAAGATAGGTTTCTTTGAGAAAAAACAACAGATTTCTTAACCTACAAGTTAGCAAGTGCTCGTGTAAAACGTGCTTGTTACTTAGCTTGCACACAAAGAAACCCTAGGTTAATCTCAATTGGAATTCTTTTAACATTTATCTGCCAAAGTGGTTTGTTAGCTCTTAATCGCTTCAAGATAGAAATCTAATGACCATGAGAACACCTTTATCATATTGACTCATTGAGATTCGTTAGATGGACCACATAAGATATTTCGTGATAAACCAAGTCCAACTAAGAGATAAGGAGTTAGCTGTTTAAACCGCGTGAAAATCCCAAAGAATATTCACTTGAACGGTTCGTGAACCGTCCATCTGAATTCCGACCAAATACATCGAATTTGTGGTTCACGTACATGTACGTGTACAGATTGACGTTTTGGAACTCAGGAGTAAAATCTGGAGTCACTGTTCACGAAACGGTTCGTGAACCATCGTCTCTCAGATTAGGGTTTAAACTGGATCCGCTGGAAGTTCTGGGCTGGGCCATTACTTAGACGTGTGAGACGCCCTCAGCTATAATCCATGGACTCTGCTCTAGAATACTCCTTTAGATTCATCCAGATTCCTACATGTGATTTGCAAGCAAACCATTGCTACGGAAAATGTATTGAATCTATCTCATGTACCTTGTAAACTTATAGTATGGTGGGAACACATACTAACATAACTCATGGTTATGTAGACAAGAGCACAAATCTTAATCGATATATCTCTACTAAAGTAGTCGGCTATTTCGAAAGATAAAATAAGTAGAATAGAAGAAATTCCATAAAAAATCATAAATCCTACTAACCTTTGTCGATGAAGAATATTTGATGTCTTCTTTGTAAACGCAGTCTTCGTCTTCAAGGTCTCTACGACTTCGTCTATATCCAATTCTGAAATCTAAACTATAGTAGACTAAATTAAGAATTGTGTTTTGACACCTAAAACTGACAAGTAGATTGACATACCAACACCAGTGAGTTTTACCGGACAATGCCCTAACAAGGTCTATCAAAGTCTTACGATCTTGTTTATTATAAGGTCCTTCTCTTCTGATATAAGGCCAATCAAGATCGTAGTGATTAGAACATCTCTTTATCTATTAACCTGGATTTGTCAGCAAACCGCTTTCGGTTTGTGTGCCTAACCTATAGATGTTGAGTGGAATCAAGATCATTGTTATTGGATTTGTTTTTGCAGGTACAGGTTCCTCTAGATCATATCATATTGTACTGCATCCATTATTGCTTGATTCCAACTGGGACGACAAGGTTGCTATTTTAGGAGTTTTGGTTTCAAAACCTTGTTTGATATCTCGAGGGTTTATTAACCAAGTAAACTTAAATAGCCTCGCTCTTGGTGTAAAACGACTTCGGTGAAATATTTGTTAAGTTACCAAGGATATCATTTAGTGATTTGACCTGCCACTATTTGGTTGTTGTCCATAAGGTTGTAGTCGTCCGATTGGAGGTAAGGTAGCGATAGTCTTCACGAAGGACTGTGGAGCAGCTCTTAGGGAAGACAGGAAAGGACGTCTGTTTCTCTAAGGGAGTACATGTGCGTGATTACATTGATGTGGTTGGAGGCGTAGGAATACTGAGGGGAAATCTTTGTGACTAATAGTCGTATCAGGGTCATATTGTCTGCACCATCTAGTCCGAAGTCTAAGAGTAGGTGTGTTGGCGGCTTAATTCTTAAGAGTATTCAAACTGGACTAGGTCCCGGGGTTTTTCTACGAGTTTGTAGTTTCCTCGTTAACAAAATTCTTGTGTGTACTTTACTTTATTTCCGCATTATATTTGACTTGTCATTTATAATTAAATTATCGTACTTGATTGTTGACATTGTCTTTCGTTATCTTGTATTGATTACCTATGTGTGATTCAATCAGTTACGAAAGCAATCTTGTTCTTGAGTTCTTGATTACAGGAACCGTTCAAGGTTTGACTTATAGGTTGCCTAAAATAAAAGATTGGTTGTGTACTCGGTACCCTCGTCTTTTCAGTGTGTATGAAGTTGGTAAATCTTTGAGAGCGCTAAAGTTTGCGAACCAATTTTTTTCCGGCTCAGGAACTGGAGTGGTCAGAAAAGTTCCTGAATTCAAAAACAACTTTGGGTTCATGAACCTGATTTTTTGTTTCGTCACTGCTCCTGTTCATAAAAGTTTATAAACTCGAAACTATTTCGGGTTCGCGAACTGTTGTGCCTGGCCAGAAACCGTCTTTCATACTTGGTGCATATTCTTTCTTTAGTTTAAGATAAACTTTTTGCACGCTTTGTTGTTATCATTCGCGGTATCATTCCTTACGAAAAACGTTATGATTTCCTTTTAAGAGTAAATCAAATCTTGTGTTACAAGCTTGTATCTTCGATTGCAATACTTGATCTTCATGTTCGTTCTTATGTATTGCTTGTATTCCATGAATTGGTTCATTGTGATGCTTGACTGATAATTACAACATGATCTCACGATTACTGTATCTCAAAAGTTATGCTACCAATTCTTATGTTCGTAATTGACTAAGAGAGACTTTTGATGATAGTTTTTCTTAAAGTTATGATCTCTTAATTCGCCGAATTATGAAGTTCTACTCTCAATTCATATGTCCGTAACTAGTTAGTAAAGGAAACTACTTATAATTTTGGATGCCAATTTGCCTGTAAAATTGCTTGTCCAAGTGTGTTAGAAAATCTTTTTCTCGAAAAGATTGTTCTCGTTGTTTTCTCAAAGAATGACATCACATTGGAGAGAGTTCACATTGAACTTGTGCTTAAATTTCCATATTTTTCTAGGGTGTATGACTGTGGAATTTTGGAGAATGTTGTACCTTGATCTTTCCATTAACACCGGTGAAAGGGTGTAAGTGCTTTGGACCAACACCTCACAACCAAAACAATACCATTTCCATTTTACCTTATAGTTTCCATATAACTTGATTCTTGTCTTTTGCAAATCGTCAAGGCACTCAATTGCGTACTTGATCAAACCCTTGTCCTATAATGGTGCTTCATACTTCATAGATCTCCCTGTCTCGAGTCTCATCCATCGCTTTATTTGACAGCTATGATTCAATGGCATTTAGGACTTGACTAAAACATTACTCTGCTACAATTTTTATTTAGATTCCATAAACCATGCGCGTCTTCATTATTTCATTTATTTATTTTCTGATCAATAATTTTTTGGTGCTGATGAATTTCGAACAAGAACCTCTTATATCATCACCCAATTAACTTTACCACCGTACTACAATTATATCATCTGTTGTTGTTTCTTCGCAAGCTATGGCGATTAAGTTTCCTTAAACGCATAACGAACACTTTAGCCAGAAAGATCTAATTTTCACGATAAATTGTTTGGTAGCGTATCTACTAGTGGAACGGTCGAGTAGATATGGAGCCATGGAGGTATATAAATTATTGCCAAAAAATCAAGTGTTAAGTTGCAGAATGGACCATAAACCAACCATTGATTCTTATTCTTTTACCATGGACTGATTTAAAGAGACGCATAGTGGGCTAGATATTCTCTTAGAGAGATCAACTTTGTGAGCTTACTTGCTGCTATTATGTATTTTGATCTATGCACGCATCTTGGGTATGCATGTATTGTCGTTTGTACTTGCTCATCATATTTTTCACTACGAGTTTCTAACTGGTACGAAGGGCGGACATACGAGCAATCAGAGCAAAGTCACTGGAAGCCAGGTTCTCATCACTCAGTAATGCAAGTAACTTGGGACCCGTAGTCAATTTAGTCTCCTCCAGAGTCCAGAAGCGCCACCTAGTCTATATACCACGTTTAGTTGGTGTAAAATAAGATTTTAGCGCTAGGATAAAGCACCTCTCCCAAGTCCCAAATCCCCCCAACTCCAATTGCATACAAGCCGCCACCTGAGTGTCCAGCTGATTGCCTGGTTGTGTTTTTTGGAACCGCAGATTATCCATAGTTTTTGATGTAGTACATCTTTAGTACTGCATTTCTTATTTATGCATTACCTATTTTATTCTACTCTTACGAGTATTCCTTATTTAGACAAGACTCTTTTACTTTCCTAGTTTAGGTTGGTTTCCTTTCTTTCTCTGTTAGTCGGTTATGTAAGCCTATGTATAGGCCAGTTCTCTTGATGAGAAGACACATCTTATTATTATCAATTATTATTCAAAACCCTTGATTATTACAATCAATTATCTTCCAGTTTCTGACGAAACTTCTTTCTCTTTAACAAATATAGTTTCTGACGAAACTTATTTGTTCTTCACCCTAGCATCCGCCATTAGTTGGCATCTGAGCAACGGTATCTAGAACTCGATCCTGATACCTTAAGCTTCCGCAACCCTAGAAGAAAAAAAATCTTTCTTTAAAACCGTTATTTTTTTTCTCTTTAGCGCAATGGCAGATAAACCAGTTATGCAAGCAACCACTACACCATATATGGCAGAATGCAACAAAAATTAGCAACGGCAATGTAACAGTTGCGATGTCGTAACTGTATTTGGTATGTTGCTAAATTTTAGCAACGGGGAGGTTGATGTTGCTAGCTACGCAACTGTTGGTCTAATGTTGCTACTTGGCAACAGTTGGGGTTTAAGCGTGTGAACCATGTGTGTGCAGGGTAACACTTTTTGTTATTTTCGCACCCCACATGATTTAGCTATGGGGATTTTGTGTACCCAAAAAGCACAGTCGAGGTAAAATAAGAGAAGGAAAAGACTAGGTTTTTTCAATTCTCTTTCGTTCTATCTCTCGTTCTATCTCTCTTCTCTGTTGTGCGAAAAATGGCGATAAACTACCTTGGTCGTCGTTATCATCGACATCAATACCAAACACATATATTTTTGGTCGTCGTAGAAGAAGATTTACACTGAAGATGTAAACCCGATGAACTAATTTAGGTCTTCTCATTTTTTTAGATCGATTCTACGAACCCTAGATTCAGATTTTTTTCTTAAATTTTTCAAAGATTCTCGTCTTCATTCTTCCTCAGGTGATGTTAGGGTTAAGTCAAAGTTCGATTCATGTTTATTCCTGTTTATCAAAGTTCTAATTTGTTAAATTAATTAATCTCCGTTCTTGATGAACACTAAGCCTTCGATCCTTTGGAGGACTATTCGTGGGTAAGTGTATCTAATAAACCCAAACCCTAATTTGATTTTGAGTTTTTGTTTGATTTAATGATTAGATTTTTCGTTATTTGGTTTGTTTCTCTCTTGATTTAGAGAGTATGAAGGTATCCACTGTTAGAAATTAGGGCAAATTTAAGTTCAAATTTGATTTGAAGTGGCATTAGGTTCTCTTACTGACAATTCTACGATTTGGGTGTAAATTAGTTATAATAATAATGGGTTTTCATACTCAAAATGACTAGATTCCAGGGTTTTTTTTGTTGATTTTGCCATGTATCTTTGGCTTGCTGTTTTACATACTTACACTGGCTTGCATGACATACCTACAGTGTGGTTTGCTATTTTTGTCTGTTGGTGTTTTTTATTTTGTTTTAGAAGAGCAGCTGCTGACCTAGAATATGAAACTGTTGTACTTGTGTTGCTGCCATGAATGGTATGAGCTATGGGGAATGATTGAAGTGGTTTTAGATGATTCAAATGTTGAAGAATGATGGGTTCAGCTGGATTTAGAGTATGGCAACGACATGGGTTGAGTTCCAGGCTTAGCTTTAGAGATGGATTTACACAGTTCCTGCAGATTTCTGTCAAGCTTGTGTGGATGTTGTACTGTCTTAGGCTGTGTACTTGTGCTGTGGATTTGGAGCAGGAAATAGAGAGTACAAGTGCTGCGAGAAGATGGAACTGAGATGCTTGGTAGAGGAGAGTTTGGGTATGATTTAGATGGAGATTTGGCTGACAGTTCAGGTTGTATTTCAGCTGGAATTTTAGTCCAGAAACAATGTCTTTTTGCAGCTGTTATAAATGTTTTTGTTGCTGGCTGTAAGGGTTATTTACCAAGGTTAGTGTATTCTCGGTCTCCCCTCACTTAGTAACTTCTCTTGAATTCGACTAGTTTCTATGAAGGTGGATCTTTATCTTGGATTGTACTTACTGCAGGTAAGATTGGGTCTTCCCGGGTGGAAACAACAGTACTATAAAGAAAAGTTTCTGGTGGATGACACTGAAAGGACTCGGCAAGATCTTGTATGCCATCATCTATTTGAAGAGTTTATTTCTCTAACTCGACCATGAATGCATCATGTGCACATGAAAATAGTTCATGTAAAATCATGGGATTTCAGCGAGACCATAAGTTGCTTTCTTGTTTAGAAAGACTGACACATTTTGATACATACAGGTCAAAAAGTATACTGAAGGCTTGTGTTGGGTTCTGGAGTATTACTTCTCTGGAGTTACTTCTTGGACTTGGTAATTATTAGAAGAATTAATGTGTTTTGCATTTGCTAATTGAGTATTTCTTCAGTCGATATTAAATTGTCGTACTCAACAGGTATTATCCCTATCACTATGGACCGTTCGCTTCTGATTTCCAGAATCTTGGGAGCAGTTGCATCAAATTCCAGTTGGGTGATCCATTCAATCCCTTTGATCAATTGATGGTTATTCTACCCCCAAGAAGGTAAAACACTATTTTCTGGTAAAGAACTGTTTTCCGTTAGGCAGGTCAGTCTAAATAATAGGTCTTTCACACAACTAACATAAAGTTTACCCTTATGTAGTGCAAGTGCACTTCCTGAACCATATTGGAGTTTAATGACTTCGGAAGAATCTAATCTAGTCGACTTCTATCCGACGGGTAAGGAATCACTTTTGTGGATTTGATTGGCTGCAATGAAGGGTTGAATCACATCGTAACTTTTCATGATCATATTTTAAGGTTGACGTGGATGGGAAGCACTACTTGTGGCAGGTTACTACTAGATCCTTCGCCTCATTATTAGTTCAATTTTGTATTCTAGTAAGTGTATGTAATTTTACGGTTTAACTGATATTGAAGGGAACTGCCAAACTTCCCTTCATTAATGAAGAAAGGCTGCTCGTAGAAACCAGGAAAGTTGAAAAGGAACTAAAGGTAATGGACAATGTATAACTGACTCTTGCAGTTCAAGTTGATTTGTAATCTCACAAGTTGTATTTCTTTCCTTTTTCTCCAGCCACTGATACTGCCGTTAAAATGTATAGTTCATTTCTGTCATAAACGTTTGTAAAATTCTCTCAATTGGAGAGTAAGAATTAATGTGTATGCATGAATTTGTAAGGACTGTACAAGTAAGAATAAGAATTGTTGTAGGTAATTCTGTGTGGCTCAGGGAAATAATATTTGTTGGGGAATCACTGTTTTGACCAGGTTAAGCAAGACTGGCCTGCCTTTGACCAAGTCAAAGGCTGACTAGGTCAAAGTCAAGGTCGGTCTTCATTGACCTGGTATTTTTTTTTACTTTGGTAGAAAATTTAGCAACAGTTCTGCAGCTGTTGCGAGGAAAAAATCTAGCAACGTGAGCTGGGCCGTTGCCAAACTGTTGCTACCCAAATTAAGCAACGGCAACATTACCGTTGCTAAATTTAGAAACACCGTGTTTAGCAACGGCTCGCTGGTGTTGCGAGTCAACTACGCAACTGAAACTGGCTGTTGCATACAGCCAAATATGGTGTAGTGAACCCTTGATGATGCAGTGAGTAAACTTGAAGCAAAAATTGAAGAAAGTGTCAAGAATCTTACCGAAACTTTTGAAAAGAGGTTTACGATGAATGAAAACTTTTTTATCAAGATGGCAAGACATATCGGTATGAAAGAGGAAGATATTCCTGGATACAAAGAAAAGAAAGAAGATGAAGAAAAAAAAAAGAGACAAAGATCATTAAACATTCTTTCTACCGCGACACAGATATTCCAGATGATGTTAGAAGTCAGCTAAAGTTAAACTATCAGTTTGATAGCTTTCTTGAAAACCCAAGAAAGAAACTTGTAATCTTCAACCTTGACAGCGATGAAGAAGATAAGTTAGAAAAAGCTCAAGAAGAGAGATGGATAGAAGACAAAAGATTGAAATCTGGTCAGAGCCCCTACGGAAATCTACCAGAATATAAGTTGAAAGCCGACATCCCTAGTTTTCATGGTGGTTTACAAATTGAAGAACTTTTAGATTGGTTCTATGAAGTAGAGTCGTTCTTAATTTGAGTTTATGGAAATACATGAGAGTTATAAGGTGAAGTTGGTCGCATACAAACTCAGAGGAGGAGCAGCCGCTTGGTGGGAGAAACTTCGTGACGATCGAAGCAAGTATAATAAACCTCCTATACGTACCTGGAAGAGAATGAAGGAATTGTTAAAAGGTAAATTCTTACCAAGGGATTATATGCAACAACTATTCATTAAACTACAAAACTGTCGACAAGGAGCTAGGCTTGTTGAAGTTTATACATCAGAATTCTATGCTCTTGTTGCTAGAAATCATTTGAATGAAGATGAGGAACAATTGGTTGCACGTTATATTGATGGTTTGAATAGACTCATTCAGCAAGGGATGACTCAATCTGTTTTCACTATGACTGAAGCTGTTCAACAAGCTATGAAGGTAGAAAGTCGTGTTTTACGTAACTCGAATTCTACTTATCAAAGACAAACGCGAATGCAGAATTATAATAGAACTACATATCCCGGAAAGCCGAACTATTTTAATACTGCAAGTCCAGAAGATTTGTATGGTACTCAAGCAAATCAAGAAGAAGCTAGGCAAGTTAAGCAACCAGCAGTCAATTCCTCCTACAAGCAAACAACACCTCTGGTTGACAGTACACCTTTGAATATACAACCACCAACTCCCGGAGTCCGCGCTAAACCACCACAGTTCCCACCAAAACCTCAGAATGCTTACACCAAGTATCGAGGAGATAAGTGCAACAAGTGTGGCCTCACTGGTCACAACTCCAGTGATTGTCGTAAATTTCATGGGTACATTGGTGAAGTCCAGGATCATGAAGAGACACAAGAAGAAGGATGGGACTATGGAGAGCAAAGTTATGAACACATGCATGAATCTTATGACACGGATTTTCTTGGCATGATTCTTCCTATGTTGCTTACTGAACCATGTCTTTCATAAAGGCATAGTATTTTCAGATCTCGGTGTTTTATTGGAGAAGAATGTGTTAACATGATCATAGACAGTGGAAGTATAGAGAACTATGTGGCTGCTGATATTGTGGAACAATTGGGTTTGCCAGTTACATCTCATCCAAATCCATATTCTGTGGGTTGGATAAACAGTTCTTCTACACAAAAGATAACCCATCAATGTCTAGTGAAATTTTCATTCCCTGTATATGATGATTACGCTCTTTGTGATGTGATAAACATGACTGCAACACATTTACTTTTGGAAAGGCCGTGGCAATATGATATCCAAGCTACTCATGATTGTCATGAGAACACTTACACGTTTGAACATGATGGTCTCACGAAGGTGTTGTGGCCTATTCGATCTTCTTCAACTGTAAGTACACATTCAGACCGAGATATTGCTGCTCTAGTTGGTACCATTGCTCGTGCTTCGAAGCAAACTCATTCCTTGAGTTCACATGAAATTGCTAAACCTATGGTGGAAATTCCTGAAAAGGTACGACATTTTTTTTATCATGCTTTAGTGACTTATTTCCAACAGAATTACCCAATATTTTACCACCTTTGAGAGATTTGCAACATCAAATTGATTTCATCCCTGAAACTTCTCTTCCTAATCAAGCTCATTATAGACTAAGTCCGAAAGAGCATGAGATATTACAGGGACAAGTTGATGATCTTTTGCAAAAAGGACTGATTAGGCTTAGTAAAAGTCCTTGTGCTAGTCCAGCTTTTCTAGTTGACAAAAAAAATGGTGGTTATCGTATGTACATTGACTGTCGAGCTCTAAGTAGAGTAACAATTCCCTATAGGTTTCCTATACCTAGGATTGATGACATGATAGACATGCTTGCTGGTTCTAAGGTGTTTACTAAACTTGATTTACGAAGTGGTTATCATCAAATACGTATTCGTGAAGGTGATGAGTGGAAGACTGCTTTTAAAACTCGTGAAGGGTTATATGAGTGGCTTGTAATGCCATCCGGGTTATCTAACGCTCCTAGCACATTTATGCGTCTAATGAATCAAGTTTTGCAGCCTTTTCTTGGAAAGTTTGTCATAGTTTACTTTGACGACATTCTTATTTATAGACGCAATGAAGAGGAACATGTTGAACATTTATCTCAAGGGTTTAAGGTTTTACAAGAGAATGTACTATATGTGAACTTAAAGAAGTGCACTTTCCTCACCAACAAAGTTACATTGGGTTATATCTGTTAGGGCATTGTCCGGTGAAACCCACTAGCGTTGGTATGTCAAGCTAGTTGTCAGTTATAGGTGTCAAAACTCAATTCTTGATTTAGCCTACTAGAGTTTAGATTTCGGAATTGGGATATAGACAAAGTAGTAGAGACCTTGAAGACGAAGACTGTGAAGACAAAGAAGACATCAATTATTCTTCATCGACAAAAGGTTAGTAGGAGTTATGACTTTATGGATATTTTTCTATTCTACTTCATCTATTCTTTCGAAATATAGTCGACTACTTTAGTAGTGATAATAGCGATTGAGATCGTATTCTTGTGTAACGTGGCCTTGTGTCATGACCAGTGTTTGATCCCACAAATACTGTGAGTACAAGAATGAATGAGATAGATTCGGTGCCATGTGTCCATTGCAATGGTTTGCTTGCAAACTGTTAGTTGGATATGGATGAATCTAAAGGAGTACTCTTGAGCAAAGAGTTCATGGATCACAACTGAGGACGTACACACGTCTAAATTCTGGCTCAGACCAGTACTTCCAGCGGAATCCAGATTTGACGAAATCTGACAGGCGCACGGTTCACGAACCGGTTTGCGTACCAGAAACTCGGAAATTCCCTGAGTTCGAGATGGCTATTTTATTCGCGTACCAGTACGTGAACCTGACGGTAGTCATCTTGCTGGTGTCGGATTTAGTGAAGATTCTCTTAGAATTTCACTCTGAGTCAAATTCCAAACTCCTTTATCTCTTAGATGGACTTGTGTAAAACATAAATTCTTTTGTGTTCCATCTAACGATCCTCAATGAGTCAATAAAATAAGATTATCTCTGGTCTGTTGGATATCTATCTTGAAGTGTTTTTAAGCTAACAAAACACTTGGCAGATAATGATAAAAAGAATTCCAATTGAGATTAATCTCTATTACTTGGTTGTCAAGTTTAGGGTTTCCCTAACTTGTGGGACAAGTAATTGATTGCTTTATTCCAAAGCAACCTATCTTATTGAGTGCTATAAATAGAGGTGTCTATGGACAAATACCGCAAGCATCAAGCATACGTGAAGGTCCTTAGGGAAGGTAGCGTAAACTCTTTTCACTTCGGTGAATGCTTGTTGTGGTATAGTCATCCTCTATAGGTTGCAGCTCCTCTGGGAACTCCCTACGACTATAAAGACTTCTCTTGAGAGTTGGGAAGCACATGTAGGAGATTGAAACCATCTTTGGTTGAAATCGGATTAACCTGTAACCTTGGTAACCTGATCACGTTCTTGTCTATTCTAAAGTCCGTCTCTTCTGATATACGACTATTCAAGAACTGATACGTTTCTCGACTAGGTTGGAAAGGTAGCAACGCACGGCTGCACTCGGTGTTGTAAGACCTAGTTAGCTCCAGTTATACAAGTTTCTTAAGTGATTCTTCGTGTATAACTGAGGTAAATACGAATTGGGCATTGCTTACTTGGCTTGTGTGTCAGCCCCGATTTGTGAAGTAGATTTCCGTATGACCTAGATTTAACAATCCGAAGGAAGTCATCTTCTGTGTGGTAAACTGATAGAGGACAGTTACACCATACGTCAACAATTAGGTTGAAAAACCAGTATTGCTGACACAAGCCTTTGGCATCGGTCAAAGCAACTCCTAGGCCTGTAAAGGACGTCAGCTGGGGGAATCAAGTGCGTGACGATCTGTGGGGGATCTAGAGACGTAAGAAAGGCGACAGTAGCCAATTCGCTTGGAGGGCTTGAGTTGGTCTCTGCTACATCCCAGACCGAAGTCTTATAGTAGGCTAGTGTTTGTAGTCAGTTTGTACTGGGCGGTGTTCAATCTGGACGAGGTCCCGAGGTTTTTCTGCAAGGCAGTTTCCTCGTTAAAAAAAATCGTTGGTGTCTTGTGTGCTTTTACTTTCCGCATTATATGTCTGATTGTATAATTAAAGCACCAAGCAGTACGTTATTGCCTAACTGTAGAGTTGACTCCAAAGTACTCTTTGTCGAGGTTTAACAACTCCAGTTATAAGTTTGGATATTGATTTTGAGATCGTCCAGACTTAAACCATAAGATTCACGAGCCAAAACGAAAGTTGGTAGTATTTCGGTTGTGGAGGGTAAAACCCCTCGGGACACGTGTCTCACATCTAAGAAGCATAACCACATCGAGAGGATCGGCAGCGAAGCTTCGAACCGAGCCAAAGAGGAAAGGAGACCAAACGCGAACGAAGTGAGGACTCGGAAGAAAAGGATTCGAACCGCATCGAGGAACCGAAGCCCCAGAGTCAACTTCGGAGCACCCCCGAATAAACCGCCTTACTCAACAAGGACTGACACCTCCACGATTGGGTCCTTTGTCTTATTAGCTGTAAACCACCCAAGCTCGGCCTATATAAGGCGAGCTTGGAAAACATTGTAGGGGTTGGATTCTTTTGGGTAGAACCTAAGCGGCAAGAGTGGGATTAGGTCTGTATCTCCTCTGGTTCCTTAGGGTTGCAATCCATGTAGTTACAACACAGAAATTAATACAAGTCTTTATGCATTTAGCCTTTGATTACTGTTATTATGTATACCTTCGGTATTGTTCTTATGGTCCTCGCACCATTGAATCTTGTTTAAAGTAACTGTATGTATGAGTAGATCTAATGGATATGGTACCTTATGTATCTATGGATATTTTCTACTCGTACAGTTTGGCGCTAGAAACAGGGAATGATTAAAACAACTTAGGGTTTGCCTGTGATATTTAGGGTTTTCAAATTCTTTTCATATTTTCTTGTCTTTTGTCAAAGATCTTTAAAAGCTTGTTTTTCAAAAAGAAGCTCCTGTACCATAAGCGTCTAAAGAACCTTAAAGGCTTTAATATGTTTATGAGTTTTCTGAGCACAACATCAGATGGTAAGATCATCCATTAAGAATTTCAAGACCTTGATGTGATGAAACCGATTTTAAAAGGGGTAGTTGATTCTTGCTTTGAACGCTTAACAATGGAGTCTAACCCTAAGAAAAACGGTTATGAAAAATATCTGTGTGCAAATTAATTTTAGGGTTTTCGAAATTCCTATTATATTTGGAAATAAATTTCAATAAAAGAAACCATTGAGAAAGATGATTTTGGCTAAAAGACAAAACATGCAGTTAAGAATATATCTAAAAAGGGCAAATACGACCTACTTTAAAATTCGCCAGATAAAACCGTTGCAGTGTATAGACTTACAT
>JAJJMA010030050.1:0-14007 GCA_023529015.1 Papaver nudicaule
GTCCTTACACTAATCTTACTACTAATTTAACTACATAACTAATCAAAAAACACCCAAACAAATACCCTCTTCTATATATCCTTATCAACAACACAATCTTCTTCTCTCTACTACATTTCTTACTCTCTAAAATCCATTTTCAAAAAAAAATTAACATATTCAAAATTCGGATTTTGAAGAAGCTTGGTTTGTAGATTAACTTACATTGTTGATTAACTTACGTTGCAAACAAATATGGTTGGTCAAACACAATCGAATAATGGTTTATTGGTTTATGTGAGAAGAGGAAGAAGAGGAAGAGTTTCATCAAGATCAAGTGTTGTGGAACAACCCGAGCTTGAAGAACCACAAGAACAACAACCCCAGCAGCCATTTATGGATGAGTCTCCAATTAGGAGGTTAGTTTACAACAAACACTATGATTCGCATGATAATAGTAAATTTTTTTGTAGTTACAGAAGAAAAATCGTCGAGGTAAATCTCAAATCCATGCCGATTCATCATGTTCTGGGTAAAACATTTGCAGAACTCGTCATGCTCGATAGACATATCATGACGACTTAGAAAACTCGTAGAGGTTATATATAGGTCCGTGACGATTGTTCATATTCTGGGTACGCAAATTTTCAAATCGTCATAATCAGAGAACTTATCATGACGATTTTGTTCCAGTATTTCCTGCCGTATTTGTTTTGATTTATATGGTCGTAAAGGTTTAGGATAGGTATGTGACGATTTTAGAGTTAGAAAAAGGAAAAATGGTTTAACTTTACTTTCAGAAGTCGTCACATTGTTATACTAAAGCATGACGATGCGTTTGTGAGTCGTCAAGTTGTTCATCCTTACCGTGACGATATTGATGCATGGTCTTTGTTATGCTATACATCCTTGGAGAGACAAGTGCTCCACAGAGTGAGCTAGTTCCATTACCACTCCCACTACCAACCGAGGAAAACGTTGCTGAACATAACTTTGTTTTCATACCATTGTTTTCAACACATAATGTAGTCAATCTTCGACGAAAAAGAGTTGGTGACATGGAACCATTGCTTCGTTGTTTTTGTTCAACCTGTCTAAGGGTGATACGTCACAACAACATGATTGAGAGATCTGGGGATGTAACCAGATCTGGGCGTGTTATCAATCCTAATGAGTGAACTTCGAACAATCTTTCCTTAAAGTGTTTTCAATTTCTTTAGTTGTTGAATTACTAAATTGTTAGTTACACTTTTGTTCCCTAAATTCTATGTAGTTGGTTTTTGTGCTCTCGTACATTCTACTTATTATCATGTGAGTGATGATTTTGTTATTTTGTCGTACCTTCCACCAACCTTGACAATATATTTCATGGTCATTGCTATTTTGTCTAGCCTCGAAGAGCTCAGCCCTCCTCGCTATCCATTTGGTTCAGAGGTTGATCGACCTCCCCCACGACGATTGCGGGGGGATTATGTTCCTGAATATCTGCCTGGCCCCAGTCATCGTCAGTATCCAGTAATTCCATTTGCTTCTGAGCTTTATCATCAAAACCCACCACCGATTCGCGAGGATGATCCACGTGTGATTCATCAACGTCATTTGTATACACTACGTCAGGAAAAGCCCCACTATAGCTGCTGTTGTATTGAATGTGATAGGGTTGTACGCATCAACATGATTCGCGGCCGAAAGATGGTGGATACGAAGGGACGACGCGTCTTTAATCCCTATGAATGAATGAACTTATGGCAACCTTTCCCTACGTATTTTGTATTAGCTTTAGTTGTTGAATTGGGTTATTTTGTTTGTTGAATTAGTTGAACTTTTCTATTGAGTTAAGCTGGTATGCATAACCACTACTACTTGAACCAATTTCTTGATTGCATATGGCCATATTGATCGATAGGGTAAAAGGAATGTTTGAGGTAAAAGATGAACAATTGGGACGGTTTAAATGCCTAAGTCGTCAAGGATATAAAATCGTATGTGACGATTTTACTGATTTACCCAAAAGTCGTCATATTAGGAACTCAAACCATGACGATTCGGATCCTTCAAAATTCCCTTCTCTGCCCGAAATGTGCCTAAACTCGTCATGGTTCAACGAGATAATATGACGATTTTTGGTTGAAGTCGTCATAATATTAGCTCAAACCATGACGATTTAAGTCCTTCCAAGTTCCCTTCTCTGCCCGACATTCCCTAAACCCGTCATGGTTCAAAGAGATAATATGACGATTTAAGGTTTATGTCGTCATATTATTAACTCAAACCATGACGATTTAGGTCCTTCCAAGTTCCCTTCTCTGCCCGAAATTTGCCTCAAATCGTCATGGGTTGGACCCATAAGTATGACGATTTGGTATTCATCCGTCATGGTTTTGGCAGTTACCTTGACGATTTGGGTTGTGATCCTTTGAACTTTTTAAGACACTGAACTCAAAACACGATGTAGTGCAGAAAACACTTACAAAAAAGTTATAAATACGTAATAAAGCGTTATCGGTTATCGCCCAAAGTTACAAAATATAGTTGTTCAAACAACTCACGCGCACTACTTGTTAGGAATGTTAATATTACGCAAAGCGTTATCGGTTATCGCCCAAAGTTGCAAAGAAAACTCGTAATTCTTCTTCCACTCCAGAGCACTTAAGGTAAAAGTACCTTTGGAATTATGCAGGTACACCGGTGGTAGCGGACACTTGTCCTCGAGCTTCAACCCTATAAAATGGCGTTCCTTCACAAAAGCCATAACAATTCTTCTATTCTGATTCTCCGGTGTGCAAACTGCCTTCGAGGGGATAAATGTGAAACTCCCTGAAGGAAACTTAGGAGTGAAGGAGTGAACAACACAGTGAAAAGTATCCGCTAAAAGTTGGCCACACTGAGGCATCTTCATCCAATATTTATAGCAAGCAGTCTTAGCTCGCTTACGTCCTTTCACACTAGCCATCAACTCCTTGAATTCATAAGCTTGAACCATCGTGTCGCTTTGGTGCATCAAATCAATATACATTTCCTTGTCCTTCAGTAGTTGAGCGGCCATCTCTGCCCTTACATATTCTACCTGGCTCAACCCCATCGCATCGCGTCATTAAAATGCCCCAACTGTTCACAAGCAACGTGGTAACCACAATGTCCATCCCCATCGACGTCGTCATGTGATATGACGAAATCACTGATGATCCAAGGGATGTCCTTCATATAGTTTTTGTAAATTGTATGAATGGTCCTCAATGGTCTTCCGGTGTTTGCATCCCTGGGGGTCTTCATTGGTCCAACCTCAATAACGATTGTTTGCATTCCGCTTTGTTGGTTTGACTGTGGAGTGCACAATTCCTCATTATCGACCGTTGGAGCACTTCCTACCCACGATGACACTAATGATGTTCCCACTCCTTGAGTTGTTTCTCTAACCTTGGATAGAACTTTTGCTTTTGGGTCAGCAGAACTCTCTTGGGTAAGCACCATCTTCCGGTCACTCTTATGCTTCTTCTCCCCCGCTGTGTACTCGGCTTCCACTAACTCTGCTAGGGTGGGGTTTCTCTTAGTACTTTTTTGAAACTTCTTTTCCTTCCTAATTTCACTAAAAGAGGTTGAGCTGATTGGTCTACCAATTGGTTTTTCTATCTCTGGTTCTTCAGCAGTAGTCATCGCACGATTAAGGGAAAGAATGGTGCGTTTACGCAAAGCTAGTTTACTCACATGATTCATGGTTGGGTATGATTCAAGTATTTCACGATGCACATCGGTGTCGACCCAAGATTGTGTATCCTCGAATGTATGAGCAGGAATGAATGAGAGTTGCTTCCAAAAGGGATGAATATCCTCGAGCGGAACATGGTCTTCATATCTACCGAGGCGATGAAGACACGGAAGTCCTATACCGATCATCGTCGAACATTCACAAACTTGCACGATACCTTGATCTTCCATCTTTTTAAAAATAGCACGTTGCTTCATCATATAATTTATCGCCCAATGAGATACTCGCATGGTAATATAACGAAGAAATCTCTTCTCTTCCTCATTATAACTGGTGCAAAACGAGCTCTTACTCTTTCCCATTTCTTTTTGAATCTTCCACAAATCATGATTACTATACTCATGGATACCTTCTTGTAACGTAACAACCCCATTGTGACATACATCGAGCATCCTCTTCAACCGTCCATGAGATCCCTCAACCATACTCGTTGCCTCATTCTTGAAATGAGGATAATCATAGGTCCATGCATAAACAAACCTTTGTTTGTGTTCGGTTAACCACGTATCCATGCAATAATCCACCGCTTTATGATACTTGGGTCTCCATAAATCCTCCCACTTTTTCAAATTTGCATAAAACTTCTCCTTGGTCTTCGAGTGAACCAATTCATCCCAGTCTAACAAATATTCCTTCCATTTTTCCCCCCCGGCTACGTATTCGGCATCATCTTTATCTTTTTCCTTCTGTAGTTCATCTTTAGACAGTTTACTCCTTCGGTCATCTTCCTCTTCCGAACGCTCGCAATCCGTCTTTCCTTTGGGCTTTTGGAAATGAATCTTTGTTCTTGCTAAGATGTTTTGTTGGATGTGCCAACTGCAAAGGAAATTTTGTGCATCCGGAAAAACATCTTGTACTGCCCCCATCAATGCAATATCTCTATCCGTTATTATCACCCCCGGAGTTTGACCCTTGTAGATTTTTTTCAATTCGTTTAGTGCCCACTTGTAGTCGTCCCTTGTCTCGTGTTGCATAAAACACCAAGCCACTGTGAATGATGATTTCTCCGATGTCTGACCCACGATGTTCAATAAAGGCAGGTTGTACTTATTGGTTTTATAAGTGCAATCCATCATCAATATCTGAGGGAAGCACAGAGCTAATTCTATCATCTTGGGATGAGCTAGGAAAATGTGTGTTACCTTGTCTTTCATCCCGACCCTGTGATTAATGTAATAGTTGTGTTTCTCTGCCAACCAAACTGATTGTTGCATAACCATTCTTCCATCCCATTCCTCCCTTCGTAACATTGCTCTAGCGTTGTAAATTTGGGATATTGTGGAAAGGTTGCCTTTGAACTTCTCTTTAATCACACTCAGAATCTTTTGGGGTGCAATTCCTTTCATCTCCCTCACTATATCAATTTCCGCTTCACTCAACTTTGCAACATAAGCATATCCAACAAGAGAATAAGGTTCCGGATGGTTGTGCCAACCACATACTATGCTCTTCAAATACCACCTATTGTCTGGGTCTCTCTTCTTATTGAATATCATCCTGAAAGGGCATTCCGTCTTCTTTGAGATAGTCTTGGACACTTTTCGCTTGGCGTTCTTCCGCACGTACACATCACCCTTTTTCTTGTGACTTTCAAATTTGCGTCCATGCTGGCAAATCATTTGAACATAAGTCTTTCCTACACAGTTACTCTGCACAACCACGCACATTATTTCTTTTGCTTTCGTTTTAGCCCACTCTACCGCCTCATCTCTACTTTCCCATGTCTACATTAACAAAGATGATAAATTTCAAACAAAGGACAAAAATCAAGTGACATGGAAACATGTGCGGAAAAAAACAATGGTGGCATACCTCATTAGTCATATAAAAGTCGGTGGTATCTTCAGTTCTCATTTTGAGGGCTTCTGGTTGATTGTCTACTTCCTCCGCATCCAACCAAGGAAACTACATAGAAAGAGGTCGTCAGAAATACCACAGGAGTCGTCAAGGTTGTTTCAAATTGTATGCCGACTTAAGTATTTCAAAAGAAAATCGTCCTGGTTTTCAAAAATATCATGACGATTTAGTTGGTTTTTGGGACAGAGAGGATATATTTGAGACCCCAAAATCGTCACAGTTATAAACACAACCATGACGATCCGCATTTAATGGCCCCACGTAAATTTACATGCCATTAAATCGTCATGGTTTGGACAAAAACTGTGACGATTGTTCATCTCTGAGTGTGCTTCATATACAGAGTCGTCATGATGATCAAAAATTCCTCGACGATTTGGATAGATCGTCGAGCTTTTGACTTAGAGTATGACGACTCTGGTTTCGAAACATGCACGATTTTGAAGATTTAAGGATTTTTACATATAATCGCGCCATTTTTGGATGCATACCTCGTTGTATTCACGCTTGGGTTGTTCATTTGAGTGTTTTTGAGACTCGTTTGCATCAAGAGGATCTTCATACCCAAGAGAGTCTTGTTCTTCATTGTACAATCGATTTTGATCGTGCAACATATCCATAGTGGCTTCATCTTCTATATTATTGAAACATGATTGATCAACCCGCTTTGAGAGAAACTCATGATCGTTTTTAGGACTTGAATCACTCATTTTGGGTAAACCCAAGTTTTTCCCCCCTAAACCCTCTCCTTCTTCTCTCTCCAAACACAAAATTCTAATTTCATTTTTTTTGATAACCATAATATAACATGTCACACTAATAATTTTTGCTAATCAAATTTAGTTAACACCTAATCATATCATTAATTTCTACTAATGAAGGGTTGTTTTGTATTTAAAAAAATATATTCCATATGGGATGACCTCTTTACTTCATTGTGACCCTATTTTGGATTCGCCTTCGCCCCCATGAAATATGGGCTCGCCCCCAAATCAGCCAGGAAAATTAACTTATGTTTTTGTTTTTGTTAATAAAGTTGTATAAATACAATATATAATATTAGATACAAAATTTTGATTAGTATTGTCAAAATTTATTATATTTAACTTTAAAATTTATTAGATTATAAACTATATAAATATTTAAAAAATATATTTTTAGGAAGACATAAATTAAGTGTGCCAACACAGCACGGCATGGCACAACACGCTTATTCAAGTGTTGTGTCCGTGTTCCATATCGTCCTTTGCTTTTGACTAAAAAGGCACAATATGACACAACACGTTAAAATTGTAGATACAACACAAAATGAGACATAGCACGCATTTATGGGCCATGTGCCATGATGTGCCAGTAAGTTTTTCACCTCTATGTACCGGTGACGAATTACTAAAATAAGAAAAGATCTAGTGCTTACTAATTGATTATGTATGTGAATTACAAAGCGTAATAGTGTATTATGTATACGAGATTCTAATAAACAAACCTAAAACCGTGAGTTACACATATGTGGAAAAAGAGCTTGAGACTGCAGGGGAAGATTCATCTATCCTTAAGAGTTATGAGCTTCCCGATGGTGAGGTAATCACCATTGGAGCAGAGAGGTTCCGTTGTCCAGTGAGTTTGTTTCAACCTTCATTGTGTTGGGGGAGACCTGCCAAATCCGAGACTCTGCGCACAATATGGATGCAACACAAAATGCGGAAATAATCAATGGAACGACGAAACAAAGACAAAGTGACACCGGATTTAACGTGGAAAACCACCTAAATGAGAGGAGTAAAAACCACGGGGAAAACTTCCACTATGAATCAATGGGATACACAACAACAACAACAACAACCTCAAGTGCAATATACAATTTGCACTTGGATGACTTCGCCCTAAAAACTCACCAACAATGGTGGATTCATAATACTCATTAATACAATGGTGGATTCACTAATTCATTTATCAATAGATAAGATTCAACAAGAATTAGCAAGAACAAGAGTAGAAATACTCACAACTAGGGTTTGAATAAACCCTAGAAATCACCAAGCTTGGATTGAAGAAGAGATACCAAATTGATGGATAAACCTCACCAAGATGTAGCCAAACACTTCCTTGACAAACCCCTTTCTTCTCTCAAATTAAATCAACTGATTCCACTCTTTTCTGCACTCTCTTTCATGGCAGTTCTTTTCTCACACTTTTGTTCGACCATGAGATAACCCAAAACTGAATTCTCCTTGATATTTTGTAATAACCTAACATGGCTACTACTAACACAAGATCCATTTGGTTGTTAAGGGACACCTCTTTGTAGGGCCGTATGGAGTGACCAGGCCCAACAATCTCCCCCTCACGACTTACGACGAGGTACCGGTCACCACCAAACCTGCCTTGCTGCAAAAGTGAACATGCTTGTACTTCGGTAGTGACTTGGTCATCATATCAGAACCATTGTCGTATATACGGATCTTCTCAATATACAAGACCTTCTCTTCAAGAACTTCTTGTATCCACTGGTACCTAATATTGATGTGCTTCGACTTAGAGTGAAAACTCGAATTCTTGCTAAGATGAATGTCACTCTGGCTGTCACGATAAACAATGAACTTCGGTTGATTTACACCGATTTCTCTAACAAACCTCTTCATCCATATGTAACTCTCCGTAGCGGCCATATACTCTGCCTCTGTAGTAGATAACGCCACACATCTTTGCAACTTTGACTGCCAAGACACGGCTCCCCCTGCATAGGTAAATAAGTAACCCGATGTAGACTTCAAAGTCTCTTGAGCACCTGCCAAATCTGAATCTGTGTAACCCACTAACTCTGGCTTGTCGCCACCATATCACAAACACATATTAGAAGTACCCCTTAGATACCGTAGTATCCATTTGACTGCTTCCCAATACTCCATACCTGAATTTGCCAGAAATCTACTTACCACACCAACTGCATAAGCTATATCCGGCCTTGTACACACCATGGCATACATCAAACTACCAACTGCGGATGCATAAGGGATTTCCTCCATCTTCTGTTTCTCAACATCATTGACAGGACATTGATCACGAGATAACTTGAAATGGCTTGCAAGTGAACAACTCACCGGCTCAGCCTTGTCCATGTTGAACCTTTGCAACACCTTCTCAATGTATCCTTCTTGTGAATCAAAGCTTCCTTGCCTTCCTATCACGAAAGATTTGCATACCAAGAATACGCTTTGCTGGACCCAAGTCTTTCATCGCAAAAGACTTGTTAAAGTCTGACTTCAACCTGTCAATATTGTTCTTATCTTTTCCAATAATTAGCATATCATCAACATAGAGCAAAAGAATAAGAAAATCACCATCTGCAAATTTCTGAATGAATACACAATGATATGAAGCTGTCCTCTTGTACCCATGTTCCTTCATGAACGATTCAAACTTCTTGTACCATCTTTTAGGAGCTTGCTTCAACCCATATAAACTCTTCTTCAGATTGCATACTAAGTGTTCCTTGCCCTTGACTTCAAAACCTTAGGGTTGTTCCATGTACACATATTCTTCAAGATCACCATGAAGAAATGCCGTCTTCACATCTAGTTGTTCAATCTCATAGTCCATACTAGCTGCTAATGCCAACACCACCCGAATAGAAGGAAACCTCACCACTGGTGAGAAAATCCCATCGAAGTTAACACCTTTTCTCTGCCCAGTACCCTTCACAACTAAGCGTGCTTTGAACCTTGGTTGTGAGTTATTCTCTTCAGTCTTGTTTCTGTAGACCCATTTGTTCTTCAGAACTTTCTTCCCCTTTGGCCTCTCGACATACTCATAAGTGTCATTCTCTTCTGAAGAAGTCACTCCTTCTTGCATGGATATCTGCCACTTCTCACTGTCGGGTACACTAAGAGCCTCTTCATAAGACTCAGGTTTACCTGCATCTGTGAGTAACACATACTCATGTGGTTTGTACCTTGTTGTTGGCATTCTGGGTCTGCTGGATCTTCTTGCTTCAGCAGTTGGAACTTGTTGCACTTCCTGCTCACCAATATCACCCACTGGAACGTCTTCCTGAGCTTCATCTTCCTGAATATGCTCTTCTTCTGCATTACCATCAACACCCACATCTTCAGCTTGTTCCGGAGTAAGAACAACTGGATTTGGATCCAACCTCATATCCAATTGAAGATTTGGCTCGTCAATCTTCTCAAAGTCTTTAATAGTCTGATCTTCAAGAAATACTACATCTCTGCTTCTGATGAGCTTCTTATCAACCGGATCCCACAACCTGTGCCCAAAATTCGCATTCCCATAGCCTAGGATATGCAGTGCTTCGCTTTGTCATCAAGCTTTGATCTCTGATCCTTTGGGATATGAACAAAGGCCCTGCAACCAAACACTCTCAAATCATCATATGTTGGTTCTTTGTCTCTCCATACCTTCTCTGCTACTTCTCCATCTAGCGGTCTCGAAGGAGATCGATTGATCAAATACACAGTAGTATTCATTACTTCACCCCAAAAATGCCTCTGCAACTTGGAATGAGATAACATGCACCTAATTATCTCAAGAATTGTGCGGTTCATCCTCTCAGCAACACCATTTTGTTGTGGAGTCTTCGGAACTGATTGTGCATGACGTATCCTGCACTCTTGCAATACGCTTCAAGTGACCCAATATATTCTCCCCCGTTATCAGAACGAAGGCACTTCAAGGTTCTTCCTCTCTCTCTTTCCACCATACTGTAAAATGTCTTGAACACGGAAACAACATCATCTTTGGCTTTGATTGCATAAGCCCAAACCTTCCTTGAAGCATCATCTATAAAAGTCACAAAATAAACAGCACCACCAAGTGTTTTAACCCTTAAAGGTCCACAAACGTCAGAATGAACAAGATCCAAAATACTAGTATCACGCTTAGGTATAGCCTTATGAAAAGAAACTCTTGTTTGTTTACCAACCAAACAATGAGTGCACTTACCCAATTGTATACCTTTCACATTCGGCAAATCTTGTCCTTTGGTGAGAATTTGAATTCCCTTCTCACTAAGATGACCGAGTCTTCTATGCCACAGCTCGGAGGTTGAATCTTTATCAATAACATTCAACTCACCTTTCATGAGCTTCACATGGGTTAAATATAACGTGCCAACCTTCTTGCCTCTTGCAATAATCATGGAGCCCTTGGTGAGCTTCCATTTCCCATCACCTATGTGATTTGTGTACCTTCATCATCTAGCACCCCTGGTGACATAAGATTCAGACGAAGATCTGGTACATGTCGTACATTTTTGAGAACTAATGTGCAGCCAACACTAGCCTCAACTTTCACATCACCCATTCCCACAATTTTAGAAACACCACTGTTTCCCATTCTGACTGACCCATAATCACCAGCCTTGTAGGAAGTAAACACATCTGCTCGAGGAGTGGCGTGGTAGGATGCACCTGAATCTACCACCCATTCTGAATCGGAACCTGCAGAACTAACACATACATCATCACAATCAGAGAATAAAATGATATCACCATCGTCTGTTGCTAAAGCTGCGACATCATTGTCTTGTCTGACATTTCTATTCCCTTTCTTCTGTTCTTGCTTCGGCTTCCTGCATTCATTTTGAAAATGACCCGCTGTGTGACAGTTCCAACACACAACCTCACTTCTGGACTTCGATTTACCCCTTGACTTGATACGGCCAAATGGTTTCTTGTATCTCTCCTTCTTTTTCCCCCGGTTCTCTGTAACTAGAGCCTCTGAATGAGATGAGTCGGATGATCTTCTTCTAACCTCGCCGTACATCTTTATTCACTGCGCTGAGGTGTTATCCTCTAGCTTAGGTGCTATGCAGACATCCGGGAGGATCCAGGGTATCAAAATTTCACGTAAAGCTTCGGAATTTATTCATTTGATGTATGCAGATGATCTCCTTCTTTCATTTATGGCGAATGAAAACACATGCTTGGCCCTTGGTTCACTTTTATCTTCGTATTCGTCATTGGCTGGGCAACACATCAACAGAGTGAAATCAACTAGTATACACCATCCGAAGCTCCCTCCCGACAAGATTACGGCACTCCAAAATTCATTCCACATCTCGACGACTCATATAATTCCTGTTTATTTGGGAGTACAATTCCCGAACGGAAGAAGCTCGTCGAGAAGTTTTACTGAACTCATCAATAGATATGAAAAGAAGGCGAAGGGGTGGATGTCCAAATGCCTTAATCCAGCGGGGAGACTGACTCTCATCAACACATCACTCACTCCCACATCGAACCATTTGATGCAGACACAGCTGCTTCCGGATAAAGTCCACAAAGATTGATCAGATCACGCGAAATTTTTTCTGGGGTCATGAAGGTGCAAAAAGGAAACTACATACAATCCATTGGAGGAAAATCACTCAACCTAGAAGTCTTGGAGGATTAAGTATTCGTAAGGCTCAGGAACATAACAAGGCTCTTCTTCTCAAAAGAGTTTGGCAACTTCATCAACATCCAGGGACTCTTTGGACCAACCTTTGCCACTCCAGATACTTGAAGAATGTGCACACATTCCCTGCCTTACCCAAAGCTCCTGCGACAGCTAGCCCCTTGTGGAAGGGGTTGGTTAAGGTTTCACCTTTTCTGAGAGAACATGCTTTCTCCATCATTGGTGACGGTGAAAACACGGCGATAACTGATAAATGGATTCCACTCCAATCGGCATCAGAGGCAAGCCAAAACTCATCTCTTCCGGGAAATGCGGTATCCACCCTAATCAACCGGTACACAAGATCTTGGGATCATTAGCTAAGTTTTCAGTTGTTTCCTGAAAAGATTGCCCACAACATTCTTGCTATTCACCTGCCTCAACAACCATCGACGAATAGAATTATCTGGCCTTTTACCAAGTCATACAACTATTCGGTAAAGACGGGGTACCAGACATTACTCAATCAAAGCTCTTCATCGACAAATACAGTTCTCCCCAGTGCAGAATTCTCCACACGTATCTGGAAGTTTTCCTTCCCTTTTAAAGTCAGGCTTTTCTTGTGGAAAGCCATCAATGAAGGCATCCCGACAATGGATATCCTTCATGCCAGAAATTTGACAGACAACGCCTCTTTCCCAACTTGTACCGTCTTTCGTGAGACTACTAACCATTTACTGTTTAAATGTAGTTTTGCAGTTGAAGTTTGGCGGTGCATCTGGAATTTCCTGGCCAATTCCTCGACCTCTGCGACTTTTACACCACAAATTCCGGTTACAATTGCAGACCTAATCAGAATCCAAGTCCCAGATGAATAGATGAATCTACTTCACCTAACAGTTTGGAACCTTTGGCTTGCTCGAAATGATAGGCTTTACAAGAGAGTCACACACACCCCTGGGCAGATTTTCCAGGTCATTTTGGTATTATGGAAGGAATTTGAATGGGCCAGAACACATGTCATCCCCTTCCTCCCCAATTTTGAACCACCACCTCTGAACCTAAGATCTCGTACTACAACCACAATAGAGTTGGCTTGGCGACCGCCGCACGCTGACTGTATTAAGATAAACATCGATGGTGCTTACAAAGGTAATTCAGGAGCAGCAGGGATTGGAGTTATCGCAAGAAATGCAGATGGGATCCTACTCCAAGCAATGGCGGTTTCAATAGGTTCCTCCACGGCAATTACGACGGAATCTTGGGGTCTCTTAACGGCAGCGAGGATGATACATAGAAATGGTTGGCACAATGTATGGCTTGAGGCAGATTCACAATCCATGCTCCAGATTTTACATAATGGACAACTACAGGCCCCGTGGTATTTAGAGGGAATACTCCTTGAGGCGGTAATGCTTCTCCGTCAAATCCAATCACTTATCATTACTCATGCTTATCGATAAGCGAATCAGGCGGCGGATGAGCTGGCTAATTAGGCGGTTCGAAGACAGATGCAACATCCACAAAATCCAACAACAGTTATCTGGGACGCTGTTACACCCCCGTTTTTATCTCAAATATTACATAATGATCGCATGGGTGCTAGCACACCACGAGTTGTGCCTTGCTGTCTCTGATCCTGTAATGAACTTGCTTACCTTTCAAAATAAAAATAAAAAATAAGATCCATTGTGAAGAGTTGAAATTTTGAACGAAAACTCTTGGTGTAGAGAGGTAGAGAAGTAGAGAGGAGAGAGATAGAGAGAAAAGGGAGAAGAAATTTAGGGGGAGCCCACAAAACAATCCAATAGTGCCCCCCTATAGATCTGATCAGGGTGGTGATGGTGTCACCTCAGGCTCTACATCTCCTCTCTCCTCTCTACTCTCTGCACCAAGGGGGTCGAATTTTGAAGGCCATATTTAATATATGTGATTTGTTGGTGATTATGACAAGACACTCACTTGCATTGTTTATGGCATTATGCATATTTTATCAATATCTTCTGCAA
>JAJJMA010030066.1:0-10903 GCA_023529015.1 Papaver nudicaule
TAATCATTGCAACTTCTTCGCGTCCCATATCTTGCACAGCTTTGCAATTGACATGGCGAATGTAATCTATACAGTTTAAAGCTGGTTAGGGAGGCTTTCATTTGATCTTGTAATTTATAGAAAGCTGATTCAGGGGCTTCGAAAAAAACTGAAGCCCCTGGATCACAGTTTCCCCGAAGTAATTTGGCTCTCCCCCTATGTATTTTTTTTTAATACCAAAACTACCCTTTTATGTTTTGATAATCAGTGATTAACCAAATTGATAATCAATGATTAACCAAAAGTATGATTAACAAACTTAAAAAAAAAACTTAATCAAAAACTGAAAATCAGTGAAAAACTGAAGAAGAAGAAGAAGAAGAGAGAAAAAAAAACCTAACTTTTTTTCTAAAAAACCCAAACTTGATTCACTCAACCAAAATGAGTGAATCAAGCGCCAAAATGGAGCTAGAAGTATCTCCTTCCATTGAGGCTAACTTCATTGAAAAACTAGGTCACATTCACTCCATGAAAATCAAAATTCGTGAACCAGAAGTACTTACGGCTGACATCTGAAGAACAGCTAGCCGTAAGTTAGCCTGCCATTAAAGCTTCAGATGCAAGACGTAAGTCCATCTTGGTGGCCGTAACTTACTTACGGCTAATACCGATACTTGGATTAGCAGCCGTAAGTAAGTTCCTTTATATCAATTTTTTTGTGTCGCAAGGTTACCAGCCGTAAGTACAAGTTATCAGCCGTAACTAAACTTACGGCTGCTAAGTTGTACAAGTTAGCAGCCGTAACTAATTTGGCTGATGAAAAAAATCATTATGTGAGATCGATGTTGTTGATTCACTCTATCATTTGCATGCGCTTAGCAACAGCCCTTAAGTAAACGGATGATATACTCATGACATGACATGACATGGCTAGCTAGCTAGCTAGCTTCTTCATTCAGTATAACAGTATTGATTACTAATTAGTTTTCTACTACTTGGACTTGGTGTAGGTATCAGCAGCAAAAGTTCTACAAGAGACGTGCAATTACATTAGAAACTTACACAGAGAAGTTGATGACTTGAGCGAAAATATTATTGAAGCTTTCCCATACATCTAGTGCACATAACAAGCTAAGAAAACAAACATTCTGTCCAAACCCATAGTCGGCAGCAAATGATTATCCAACCATAGTGTAGTCATAGTTGATTAAGATTTCGAAACAACAAAAACCTGTATCTTATAATTTTTTACTTTCTTCTCTTTCTTTTCCCTGTGATGAGTCTTGAGTTTTCATGTGTATTTCTTCTGTTGTTTGTGGTACTTTGTTCAAGTCCCATCTCTCTCTAATCTATAGTATAGATAGATGATGGATAGATAGAGTCACTCCTATCTGTTTCAATACTTTAATACACCAAAGTACTTGTGTCACCACTTGGAAGAAGAACCAGGAAAAAACACACTTCCAGATTTCTTAAAATCCACATTCCCTCTTGTGCACATATAATAGTTACGGCTGCTAACTTGTACAAGTTAGCAGCCGTAAGTTTAGTTACGGCTGCTAACTTGGACTTACGGCTGCTAACCTTGCGACACAAATTTTTGATTTTACATTGAACTTACGGCTGCTAAGTATAGTATCGGTATTAGCCGTAAGTAATTTACGGCTACTAATATTAACTTACGTCTTGGATCTGAAGCTTTAATGGCTTACCTAACAAACTACTTACGGCTAGCTGTTCTTGAGATGCGAGACGTAAGAGGGACTTACGGCTCTAATAGCCAGCCGTAAGTAGTTCTGAAACTCGAGTTTCGATTTTCATGGAGTGAATCTTACCTAGTTTTAGCACTAAAATCAATAACAAAAGAGTGGGTTTGGATGCTAATCTTTGCTGCTCCATTGTTGCATCAGTTTTGGTTCCATCCATGATCAAAAACTCGAAAATGAGAAATGTGGAGAGGAAATGGAGAAGAAAAGAGAGGTAAGAGAGGAGAAGAGGGGAGAAATTTTGATGTTTTGATTGTTAGGTTTTGATTTTTTTTGTGTGGGATATAAGTATTTATGTTTGTAATTAGGGTGGGGTAAATTTGGGTAAGAATTAGTATAAATTAGTATAAGGTTAACTTAGTCATTTCACGTTTTTTTTACACCCCCTTATAATTCGTGGGGACATTTGAAGTAAATAGTGCAGGGGCTTCAAAAAAGTTTCAAAAACTGAAGCCCCTAAATCAGCTTTCAATTTATAAGCAACATAGGCTGATTTTCATGTATGCCTAGAGAAAAATAACTGTTGCTGACAACTAGTTTTGAGTTTTGAGTTTCTGAATAAAAGTTTTGTTGCAAAATTTTCTCCGGGACAGAAAAATAAAGAGAAACTTGTAAAATCTGGTTAACAAAATGCCTGCATCAGAAAATGCCCAAATTGCCGGTCCTCAGTCTGATCATACTGTATTAGGGCATTAAGGAACACGCGAAAAATAGGTGCTGGTAAACAAGTGTAAAATTCAACTGCAGGTAATTGGGAATACTGGTGAGGTCATTTGGTGTACTTCAACCAGTTCAAGTATTCTGGTACACACTTGAGCCTGACTGCAATCCTTAGTAGAGACCAGTGTATGATGAAAATGGAGACAAAGGACAAAGAAAAAGAAAGACAGCTTCCAGGAGCTTGAACCTCACAAACACATTATTCTTCATAAATTTTATGTTTTTTTCGCTTTTGATTCAAACAATCAAAATAGAGATTACATTCAAAAGATATCGCTAACAACATCATGGTTTAGCTTGATGAACCCCTAGAAGATTAAGATCCTTCTTACTAATACCGTGAGGGATGTGGTCTATGTTAGGTCCATAAAATACAACAGCTTTTAAGGTTCTGTAATTCACCTCACAGTAATGAGTAGGTAGGTTCATCTTTTTGATACTTCTCTTCCTACTGTACTTATGAGGAGCTCCGGAGAAAAAGGTCGAATCTCTGTATAGATCCCCTAGTCTGCTGATTGCTCGACTAAAATTAGGACTTCTTGTGCGATTCAAACTAGGACTTCTTGATCGGACCAAACTACTTCGGTTTTTCTCGTTAAAAGCTTGCTGCACGTACCTCTCATCCAATTCCCTTCAAACACAGAAGCGATAAAAACCAATGTTACAGAATATCGAGAATGCAACAAATGATAGGATTTGATAAGAAAAATATCAGTTCCAAAGTTAAGAATTACAGGTAACTTACTCGTCAAATCCTTCATGAGCAATCTGATCCAGAGAAACATTTGGCTCCTCAGCCTACCAAAATGCATAGAAACATAACAGTTATAAGTATTTAGCATTTCATCTTAGTTCAGATATACTGACTATCTTGATAACAGTTTATTTGATGACAGGCAATCTTCAATCTAGTCGAAATAAAAGTAAGTCATGGCAATTAAAGTGTAAAAGAGTAGCCCAGATGCAGAGAAAGTTAAAAAACTAAAACTTGGTTCATGCCGGTCATTGAAGAATTTTTCAACATACAAGGAAAATGAGAAACATCATATTGTGAAAGAAGTATACTTTCAGAAGAATAGCAAAAGGGAAGTGTGGAACTAGTTTAAATCTACACTCTTTAACATCTACTTCATTCCCTCCTATTAAGATTCATCTCACACCTCAACCTTGACTCTTCGTTTCCACATTTTATCAGTTTGACTCAACATCCATAATATGCATTATTGATATCAATGACATCTTCGTTTCCTGAGATTTCTTTTTTTGTTTATAGAAACAAAGGAAATACAAACAAACAAAAGAAATCTTTCAGAAGCGAAAAAATGCAAAATTATCAACCCACAAGTCACGATTTTAGTTTGTTTGTTTTCACGCAAGGAAATACTATATTCAATATTCTCACAATGGCCAAGTCGCAAGTCAAATTATCGAATATCACAATTTGACTTGGGACTTTCTAGCGCGAATATCTCTAACTAAAAATCATGCCGTTGTGGGTTGATAAGTTTGGTCAAACAACATAAATTTGTAAAAGCAAGATTACAATTGCTATGGCTAACATTCCTCCTTCACTAATCAATGAAAAAGAAGCAGTATTTCAGTAACCAGATCCACCAATTTCCCCCAGTAGACTGGTTAAAATCTATTGACTTTCAGACCTCCAACACCTAAGCCCAAATGCATTTTGGCTACCTGATTCGTACTCCTTTTCTAATCCAATTGGTTTAGTAAGCCATGGTACATTCGAAAGTGTTTATAAAGAGACATACAAATCGGGTTCAATTGGTAAATGACGCGCATAATTACTCAGATTATTAGGGTTCTGTTGCCCAATTCCTTTGTCTATAACTGTTTGATTAAATGCATCTAAGAAAATCTACTCCATATTCAATCAGTACGAACCTAATTCACGTTCTGTATCTGTCTAACACTAGTAATAACTTAGTCTCAGTGAATCAATGGAACGAAACATTTAACCAATTCGAATTCAATAATCTGGGCAAAGTAAAGCTGCGATCACTGTACACCCTGCTTGGGATGTTTGGTTAAACAAAAGAAATTTGGAAAACAAAGAGCCAGGGTCGGAGTTTTATGTCTCATAGTAGCTTGTAAAAGCAAGATGAATCCTATTCTCTACTACCGCAATTGCCATAGCTAACATCTCTACTAACTTTCACACCTCCCTGAATAAAAAGAAGAGATAGAACTTGAATAAAAACGGAGAAGAGATAGAACTTGAATAAAAGGTAGAAGTTGTTTCCTCGATCCTGCAGCGTATGAGAAAAATCATGCGGAATCCTTCATTTCCCATCATTTAGAGATATGCCTGCGCCTGAAGGATTCGACATGATTTTAGTCATGCACTGCAGGATCGAGGTAACAACTTCTACCTTTTATTCAAGTTCGTTTTTATTCAAGTTCTCTTCTTTTATCCAAAATGCATTTTGGCTATCTGATTAGTACTCTTTTTCTAATCCAATTGGTTTAATACGTCATGGTAGCTTTGGAAATGCTTATAAATGGTTGATCAAGGGATAAAACATTAGTTGCAGTCAAATGACATATAAATCGCTTTCAATTGGTAAATGACTCTCATAATCGTCCAGATAATTAGGGTTCTGTTGCCTAATTGCCTTGTCTATAACCTGTTCGACAAAATGCATCTAAGAAAAAGTACTCCATATTCAATCAGAACAAACCTAATTCACGTTCTGCATATCCAATACTAGCAATAACCTATTCTCAGTGAACCAATGAAGCGAATCATTTAACCAAAATCGAATTCAATAATCTGGGCAAGTAAAATGTAAAACCCTAGAATCAAAGCAATCGCCAAAATCAGCAAATAACATGTTAAAATGAGTGAAAAGAAAGAAATAAATCCAACCTTACTGAGATGATCATCACCACCACCTTGTCCCTGGTTAGACACAGATGAGAAGAAATGAAGAGCAGGAATTGAAGAAATCTTTGGATAAAGATCACCACTACTACTACTACTGATGTTGTTAATGTTGTTCTTCAAAGGGGTAGTGAAGATGGCAGAGCTGTAATTCCTAAGATGAGTTGTGGCTTGTGGAATTACTGAAGATGCAACAGCCTTCTTGATGATTCTGCTCAAGGAAGTCGCCATTGTTGAGTAGTATCAGAACAAGAACAAGAACAGAACAAATATCTCTTCCGGATTCTTGTTTGTTTAGGGCTTTTGACTGGTTGCTAGAATGAGATGGGCCCCCGAATCATTTGTCATGGGTTATGGCCCATTCGAGATTTTATCTATTTGTCGGTTCCATATTTCCGACCTTGTTTAGAAGCCTCTGCTCCACTACTCAATGCCAGTCTGTTGTTCATGTTCGCCTATAGAGGAGCCTAGACATAAAGATTGGACCGAAGCCCAGGTAGCTAGGCAAAGAAAATAAAGAAAAATCCCCCACCCGATGCAAATGGGATTCGAACCCAGATCGCGGATATCACCCCCCAACAGCTTTATCACTGTACTACAATGCATCTCCAAGATTAATATTACTTGTATACAAAATGTGCTTCGTTTTAATTAATAGTGCAGTCGAACAATGATCCACCCCTAGAGGAGAGCCGAAAAAAAAAAGAAACTGAAAAGAAAGCAAACAAACACAACCAATCATCTAAACCAGACCCTGGTATCCATCGCGATGTAACTTAACCATGTAGTCGAATAAGATTCTGGTAATGCTGGGTTTAAACCCCCTGACTTCCAAGTATGTGTGGAAAGCTGCCTGCAGGTTGTCACTCAGACACCTTCAACACGAAAAAAACAAAATAAAGACGTTGTTAAATACGTAGACAAAGCAACAACAAGTGATGGCAGTAGAGTAGAGTAGTAGTAAGGAATCAAATTCCACTTACGAGAAATGAGGTCCGGGAACAATAAAATCGTTATGAGAATCAGAGACGGATGCAAGAGCCGCATATCGTCGATTTTAATTCGATCTTCTTCAGCAACAACTTCGATTCCCAAATATGGTCCGCCATTACTTCTGTAAATACGTCCCCCCAGCTCAACACGCAGTGGTTCCCTTTCTTCGTCTTGGCTTTCGTCGTCCTCCTCCTTACCATAGGCAGAGGGATTCATATCATACAAATCAGCAGGATTGTAAACTACGGCTGAAATCTCTTCACCTTGATACTCCCTAGTCAATAACATTTCTCCCCAACCTGGAAGATCCCTAAGCTCGAAAGGAAGGAAACTCGCTTGTTGCCTTAACAACCTATCGAAAAACATATACATACCAAAAGGGTCACTCATGCCAGAATTATAACACAAACGACGCATTACAACCAAAACAATAAGCACGGTGAAAAGGGAACAAACCTGACGATATTCCTCCCCCCACTCGGTTTCAGACTCACTAGGACTGAGGGGAGTGTCATCAGTAGTACTGGATATCTTCTCGGCAATGAAATTCTTCAAGTCCTTCAGCCACGAAGCGTATTGGTTGGAGTTTTTCTGAAACAGGCAGTCATGTAAGAATTTCAAAATGCTGGGTTCAATCCATATGTCTTCTAAGAGTGCGTAGCAAGTTTTCTGCAAGTCCTTGTCTTGAACATACAGCGAAAAACCAGATGTTACAAGATACAACGGACCGTAAAGCAAGAAGCCAAGAAATATACTCCCTCCGTCCCACATAAATTGAGCTAGTTCTCTTTTGGTTTTGTCCCACATAAATTGAGCTACTTCTATTTTATACCATGAACTTTCAAAACCACCCTTCCTAAATTAAAAGAAGAGTGGTCCCATGAAAGAGAGTTAAGGTAAGATAATAACAATAGTTGAGGGTAAACATGAAAAAAAAAATCTCTCTCTTCCTTGCCTTAATAATTGTGCAAATCCCAACTAGCTCAATTTATGTGGGACGGAGGGAGTATATAATAACCAAAGATAGCTAGCAACCTATTCCACTTGCGAAAAGTCAAGTTTTTCGTAACTGGTTTCCTGGCAATTACAATAGAACCTTTATATAAGAATACTGGAATAAACTCTATATAAGAATAAGAAATTCAGGTCCCGAATTAGCTTAATCTTTGTAAAAATTACCTCTATATAAGAATAACTTCTCTATAAGCGTATTTTCCTACGGTCCCAAGGATATTCTTAGATAGAGGTTTTACTGTACATGGATTCTCGGCACCCAATATGTTGTTAATCGTAATAGCATGTGTTGCTTCATCAACTCCAACTTGGAATGCCAAATAAGTTAGTCCGTTTTGTAATGAAACACTTGCATGCAGCTCAAGATAATAACCAGAGACGCTAGCTAGCTAGGCCTATGAATTGTGACTTTGATCAACTCATCTTCATACTTTCTAGTCAATGTTATAATAGGTTCCTCCCATCGAACAACCACATAACATCATGAAAGGAAACCCTATTGGTGCCTCAACAGCTTATCACATCCAAAAAAAAAAAAACACCAAATTTTTAGTTTAAAGGGGAACAAACCTCACGATCATCATGTTCCTCCTCCGCAAGCTCGATTTCAGACTGAATAGCACTGAGAAGAGCGTCATCTGAATTGGATATTTTCTCGGCTAGAGCAGAGAAGTGGTGATATTGAGTTGGAATGGCTGAAGTTGTTCGATATACTTTTCCAAACAGATTAGTAGTTCTGTTGCTAGTAGTACCAATGGTATTGGTCTTCAACGGGGTATAACTGAAGATGGCAGTGGTGTAGTTTCTAAGAGGAGGAGTTGTTCTGTTTGATAGTTGGATTACACAAGAAGATGCAGCAGCTTTCTTCATAATTCTACTCAATGTAGTCGCCATTATTTTAACCGCAGCTGCAAGAAGAATCGTAGGGTTTCTTAAAATTCTCAACTTTCTTGAGGGTTTTCAGGATTTTAACGTCTAAAAACTTTTCCTAATTTATGATTCGGTTGTTATTCTGTTGTTAGTTACCGCCGGACAAGATGTGGTTGTAAGTGAAGAAGTTTGCTAACAGTCTTGACAATGATCCAACGAGAGCCGATCCAACAAGAGTTCGCTACCCGATTCTTTCGTTGTTAATTGCAATGTTTTAAAACCCAGACCGGACGTCAAACCGGAAAAGCTACTGGGTTAGGGTCATATGGTTCAACCAGTGGTTTAACTTGGGTTCACTGGGTCAACTATATAAGAACCTAAGTACATGTAACATCTACAGTTCAAAAAAATTGTTGAAATACTGCATCAAGAATGTTTTTGGAATAAAAAAAAATCAGAAAATAACTCTTAGAGACACTTGATGCATCGTATGTTCACTGTCACACATACTAAGAGTTTAGATATTAATCCCAAACATAAAAATCAAACATAACAACTAATAAGTAAGTACTAGTAGCTTTCAAGTTATGATATTGAATTTCAAGTTTATTTTTTTTTCTTTTTCGGGTAGTCTTTAATCTATATAATTTACTGGACCGAATCAGTTTAGACCGCACTGGGTCGTCTGGTTTACTGATCGGACCGGCTGGGTCAACTGATTTTTACAAAAAAAAAAAAAAAAAACGGTTTTTAGTATAGTTATTGGGTCTGTTAACCCAATCCAGAAAAATGACTGGGTCACCGGTTTACCGGTCCGACAGGTTAGTCTGGGCTTGTAGTTGCAGTAGTAGAAGAGTTCGTCAATGGTCGACCCGGTTTTCCGTATTTTAACGTCTGTAATGGTGATATTGTTGGGGAAATTGGCACCCCTAGCGCAGCGGAATACAGGATCACAAGGGCTGAACCATACACGGAGAAATAATAATATGGACAGAAGATAAACGAGCACACAACCACAACACAAGATATACGTGAATCACCTTTGCAGGCTACTCCACGGCCAACACCACCAGAGAAACTTCCATTACTATCAAGACCATATACATGCTCTTTACACAACTCCCACGAGAAGACCCAAACCGAAGAGTTACCAAGACATACCTGATCGAAACACCATTGAGAAACCTTAGTCCAGACTCATGTCTTCATGTCTTCTCTTCTACACCTTCTTCATAGTTGCCAATAACAGAGGAGAAACATGGAAACACTCTAGAAACCCGGTTTAGGGCGAAGCCCTAAACCAACACACTAGAACACCAAACCCTCTCTCTACAGGTTTCTCTCACACCAATATTGACCTTCACGGTAGCACCGACCCTTCCTAACAAAGAGACCAAAAACCTAAGCACAAGGTTTTACCTCTCTTCTAGGTTGGATATCATCTACACATACAATTCTAGTCATATATATAGAGAATACAAACTTGGCCACCAAGTATTAGTCTCCTACTAGGAAACCCATACCTTTTCCTAATTCATTCCTAATTATATTAGGAATCCGAACTTAACAAGGAAATCCACCAAAACAGGAAAATGACTAAACTAGGAAACACCGAATTTCCTAACAGATATGTCTAACACCCCTTATTATAGAAGAAGTTTTCCTAAGCTTCTAAAGTTTTATTATAGAAGCTTAAGCTTATGAGCCTCTACTGCATCCTCAGATGATGGGGTGCTTCTCGTTTAGCTCCTTTCCATAGAGTGTAGGAAGTACTCTATAAGCAATACTAGGCTGTTATTTTGCTGTTGTTACTTCCACAAAAGATGTGGTTGTTATGGGGTACGTCCCATGTACACTCACAACGTCGCCGGTTACGTGCTTCCGAAGCCCTGCCTAGAAGTGTAGACTTGATCTTCAGCTGCATCTCATTACTCAATAAATACTACTATTAGTCTGTTGTTCATGTTCGTCTAGACATACAGTGACCGTCACTCAGGTTATCCGGCTCAATCTGTAGATCTTTTGTTGTTAATTGTTGCACAAGATGTGCTTGTAGTAGTTGAAGAGTACGTTAACAGGCGACTCGTTTTAAAGTAGCGCAGTCGAACAAATGAAATCCTAGAGGATACGAGCAAAAAAAATTGGAATGAAAATCATGAGCAAACGAACCCAACTAATCCTCAAGTCTTCTTCATCCGATTCAAACTCCTCTCTCCAAGAGTGTACATGAGAGTATCCATAGCGCTTTAACTTAACCATGTACTTGTGTAAATATCTGGTAATGCTGGGTTTAAACCCTCTGACTTCCAAATATGCGAGGAAAGCTCTTTGCAGGTTCTCACTCAGATACCTTCAACACGAAGAACAGACATTGTTAAATGCATAGACAACCCAACAACAACTGATGGCATGCAGTACAGTACTAAGGAATCAATTCCACTTACGAGAAAGGAGGACCTTGGTAATCATCAAGATTCTTCATGTCAAAAAAATCATCAAAACGCTGATGACGCTCGGATGAATCCCAAACAGTCAACCATTTGATTGTAATTCGATGTGCTTCAGCCTTAACTCTCGCTTGCAAAAACGGTTGGCAATTTTTGTAAGCCATAACCTCCAAGTCAAAATACACTTCTTCCTTGTCCTTCTCAGCAAAATC
>JAJJMA010030071.1:0-15209 GCA_023529015.1 Papaver nudicaule
CTTGTCTTCTTCCTAGCATCTTCAATACCGCCGTCCTTCTTCGACATCTCGGAGCCTCTTCTTTACATCTTCAGCGTCCTTCCTCTATATTGGATAAGATCGATGACTCGAATTCCACTGAGTCAACCAGTCAACTCTAACAATCCGACCGTTCTGCTCAGCATTAAATGCTCAACCAACTTATTCAGCTTTTGTCGAGGTCGTGCCGCTGATGCTACCCTGAAGTATGCCGCTATACCCAAATATTTCTCAGCGTCTTTTCATCGTAGGTGATTACCGATGATGGACGCCGCCGTCACCACTCTTCACTTCTTATGGATGCCCTCCTTGATACAAATCTTCTCTTAAGTACCCTAAATTGGCCTAAGGCATTTTCTACACCTACATTTTGCCTCTTTCATTTTTAGAGACTTTAGTCACTGAAGATGAAAATCTCAAACCGCTGAAAATGCCAGCACATCTTCTTCTGACAATTACTCTTCTCCACGTACAGCGGCATGCCGTAAATGTCGGAATTGCTTTATGACCTGCAACCTGCTCAACCCGTCAAGGTCCCTTTCCTATAAATACCCTGATTCTCATCACTTGACCTATTTTTCTTTTCAGTTTTTCTTCTCTTCTTCACTGCTCTTAAACCCTAACTGTCGCTGCTCCGCCTGAAACCACCATTTTCCGCCTCTTTTCAGCTTCTTATTAGTGTAAAACCCTTTCAAAATTACTGTTTTATCTTTTCCACCACTCAGATTCGCTTTTTATCCATCTCTTCTTTATTCCGGTGATTTTCACCTCTGCAAACTCCATTTTCCTATCAATCTTCATCTTCTCCGGTCTTCTAATGGCTTCTACTGACTCTTCCTTTGATCCTGACTCGTCTTCTCAACAACAAGGGTATAATCGTGAAGACGTTGAATCCTCCTCAAGTTCTCAGAATCAAGAATCCGATGACGAAGAATCCTCAGATCTCAGCGCTAAACCCTCATGGGGTGATGACTGGGAGGGTTATTGCACCCCATCACATGTAATTACTCCAGCGCTGAAGATTTCACCTTTAGACGGCGTCACTATGTGCTCTGAAACACTTCTTCTGAAGCATATCCGCCAAGAAGGTCAAGATGAAAATCACTTAGTTATATCTATGGGCCAGATCAGAGCCGGGTATCAGTTTCCCCTTTATGATCCTGCTAATCCTCTTCTTCTTCAGCTGCTGATGCGTATAAACAAGCATCCTGCCCAACTTTCTGGTAATTCCATTCGTATATTATATGAATGGGTTGCCCGTAGTAATGGCTACACCCTCTATCCCAACATCACCAGGGATCCTACCTTTGCCGACAAAAAACTATACACTATTGAGAATTTCATAGATCAATATCAAGTGAAACCTAGCCTTAGAGCCGCTGAGCCTTGGTTATATCGGCTTGAATCAAGAAGAGGTGTAAGCAACACCAAGAAATTCTTAAGAGATGTCGACAAGGAAACTTCTACCGCTGATAGGCCCTCAATCCGCCATAAATCTGAAAATCACTGGGGTGACATTCCCTTTCTAGTTGAAGGTCCATGGCTCAAGGGTTTTGAAGATGAGAATAGAACCATTCCTCGTGAGACTTTTCTCTCTGAGCATTCTGCTTTAGCCAAGCATGACTTTTGGTCTGTCCGCTGGGATGAAGAAAACCAATATCTCAAAAAGGATGGCGAGTTTGTTACTGCTGGTAAGGGGTGTTGGGTTAAGAAGCCTGAATTTTGCAAGCCGCCTTCCAAAAAGAGCAAGGGTACAAAGAGAAAAGGAAAAGACGGAGACGATGTTCAGGTAACAAACATCCTACTACTATCTTTGAAATATATGTATATATTTGCCTCTGTTTGTTAGCTTAACAGTTGGCGATGATTTTCCTTTTCACAGCCATCTTCGAAGAAATCTAAACCATAGAAACCGCTCAGTGCTATAGATATTGCAAGATCCGCTCTCAGTGTTCTTCCTGGGATGTCTACTAAGAAGCCAAAAAAGAACGCCGTCCCCAAGTCTTCTTATGCTTCCAAAAAGGATGAAAGTTCTTCCCAGACTAAAGAGAAACTTTCCAAGCCTAAAACCAAGACATTCGCTTCCAAAGGAGGGCGTCAGACCAAAATTCCCAAAGCTGCTATTGATTCTGAGGTTAAGGATCAGTCGGTGAAGTCTACTGAGCCCATTATCCCTGCTGAAGTAACCAAGGAAGTTCCAGTTACTCCTAATACCACCATAGATACTGAGGTGACAACCACTGAGACCACCATTGTAACACCCCGAATATTTTTATTAATATTTTAAGTGCGATCCCAATCCATTTGAATTGGAAGACTAGAAATTTCGCAATGTGGAGCGTGAAATCTAGTTGCCATTGTGTTTCAATTGCGAAACACTTGTTTAATATCCGGAGAAACCATGTTTCTCTTCTTGTGAGCCAGCCCGTAGCGTGTACAGGTGCCAATAAAGGTTTTAAAATTTGAATTGCAGGAAACACGACACTTAATAATGTACGTGTCATGTTTTGGTCGCTTAAGGGCATTTTCGTCTTTTTGATTATTTGATAAAAATAAATTCTGGTTTTCTTTCCAAAAACCATTTCATATCTTTATGCTTGAATCTCTCTTCTTCCTACAACAAAATTCTTTCATAAAACTTGAAATTTAAAGCTTAGTTTGAGAGTATTCAATCGGTTGTTGGATTTGGTTGCTTTGGAAGCTTTTGTGCACAAAAAGGTAGGAAGAAATCTCTTTAAAACTGATTTGAATTTGTGTTTAAGTATTTTGATTCACTGATATCATACTTAATGGAATTTATGCTTGTTTATACTCATATGAAACCCTAGTTACGAATTGGTGTTGTTTTAAACTAACTCATACTTGTTTCTCTTGATTTTGATCCTAGGGTTCATGAAATAAATTGGGGTTTTCTTCTAAATTGATATTTAAACTTTGCTTCATGAAAATCTAGCCATGGGTTTCCTTTAATTTCTTAGAATTGATTTCTAACCCTTGAAGTTGGAAATTTTGGTGATTCAAGGAATCCTGAAACGTTTTTACTGCCTGGTATCTCAACAGAATATTTACCCAGTTCTTGTAACCATTATTTTTGGTTATAATTTTTATATGGAAGAGGGCTTTCTCAGCTTTAAAACGAGCCAAGAACCACTGGATTTCAATAAGTAACGAGACCTGTAAGAATTTTTAAGTTTAGGCTTTCAAAACTGTGGACTGTCTGTAATGTTTTTACTGTCAGTTTTCGTGGAGAAGTTCTAACCTAGTTCCTGAAGTTATTAATTTTGCAAATAATTTTTATGTTAGAGCTACCAAAACTGTAGGTTTTTCTGAAACAGATTTTCTGTCAGACTTCTCCATATGAAGTTTACCTTGTTCCTTAATTTATTATTTTTGAACATAATTTTTATGTGATAGCCTATTGTTTATAGTTTAAAATGAGCCAAGATTCATCAATTTTCATTGAGTAATGAAGTCTACACAAATTTTTGAATACAGGTCGTGCAAACTGAAATTTTAGTATGAAATTCTGTTCCTGTCCAGTTTCTTACATCTTGTTCTTTGAGCTATTGATTCGTTCCTTGTTACTACTTGTTCCTTCATTAATCAGGACTCTTCTAAATTTTAAACTCCGTATGTTTGATGAGTTTTGATTTAAAACAAAACCCATGGTAAGTTTTGAATATAAGTTGTTCCGAAAGGACTTTTAGTGCAAAGTTCTTCTTTTGAAGCATTCGTCGTTTGGAATTATGCCAGCCCTTGTAACTGATACTTCTGTGTATTTGAAAACTTGTTTTATACAGGTTAAGTTAAGGTAAGTTCCTTTTATGGTTTGTAAACCAACTTTATGATGGTTTGAATTGAAACTCGTATTAACGATGTTTGTGAACTGTTTGTTAAACGTGTTGAGCATCCTTTTGTTTACGAAACCTACTGTGATCTAGTCGGGACCATAGGGGCAATCCATGCTAATGGTTACCTGCGGAAGATCGTCTGGGACGATGGGTGGTTTTCAGATAAACTCCGACACTTGGTAGAGACCCTCACAGTTGATTATTGCGAACTAACTCGCTTTGGACGATTTTCTGAATCGTGTTCTGGCTTTGTAAAGTTTGAGAAACTTAAGTATGGATGTGCTCAGCAACATAGTACCATTATTTATGATTTATTTGAATATGGTCGTTCTCTTAGTGGCATCATTTTGTACTTGCGCTATCGTATAGTTATCCCTCTACTGGGCTGTGGCTCACTCCCTTTTGTTTTGTTTTCCACAGAGTTTGAGAGCGGCTTGAGGCAGTAAGCTTGTTAGGCTTGGTGCGTTGAGCCTTGGGGTTCAAAGTGAGTACATTCACTTTGTGTTCATGTATATATTCATGTAAAAATCTGGTTGGCTTTGTAAAAAGTAGTACTTCATGTTTACTAAGGTTTGTTTTGTAAAAAGAAACAATACCGATCATAAGGTTTTTGGTTGTAAAAAGGTGTTGTAATTTGATATGTGTGAGAGATAGTTGTCTCTTTTTGTTTGGGTACTTGTCTAGTTATTGTATAGTTGTGATGTTCTTTCAATCACTGTTTTGAACGTTTAAAGAAATGAATTTCTTTTCTATAGTTTGTAACTTGTATCTATTGTCTCTTTTCCACTGTTAAAGCAAATGAGTATTTTTTCTACTGTGATTTGCAAATTGAATTTTAATTGTATCTTGAATCGGCGGCTCGGAAAACTTGGAACTTGCCATGTTGACCGAACACCACGGTCAACTGGAAGCGAAATATTTTCTGGGTCGTCACAACCATTGAAGTTACTGCTGGAACAACCAACCAAGTACACTCTCATATCCGTCCAAGTAATGAAGTTGTGCCGCCATCTGCCTCTGCTGCTATCGATGCCGCCAAGCTTCTTATTCAGTGTCTCTCCCTCAACAACTTGCCTTAAGAGTTGACTAGCTCTGGTTCTTTGGAGAACCAAACTCCTCTTAACAAACTGGCGGGATTTTTTGCTGAACTACTTGCTCAGGATAATGGAGGACCTAATACTCTTTATCTGGAATCTATGAGTAAGCTGAGTGAACTTGGGTTAGCGCTAAAGCCTTCTGAGTTGACTGCCGCTGTATCTCGTCTTTCTCCCTATGACCAGCTTTGTAGTGCTATCCTGGTAAGTTGTTGTTTCACCCTCTCTCTATGTTGTATGTTCTTATATTTTCTCCTCTATTAATAGATTGGTCTTTTAGGAATTTCAACGCAATCTTGGCGGTATTATGCTGAGTTCTCAGTTAAGACAGGAACTTGACAACCTTCGTCAGGCAAAGGCCGTACTGGATCAAGCAAATGCCTCCTTGACTCTTCAATTGGCAGCAGAAAAGAAAGAGAGCACTCGTCTGCGCGTTAGCTTCAACAAAGAAAGAAAAGATCACCAGGAACTCCAAGGTTAGCCATTGTCTTCCAATTTCTCATATGATAGTTTTTCATTCTGTTGTCTTTTTCCCCAACGTCTAGTCCCTTTCCCTTATAAGGTCGCCGGCAACATCCTGATAGTCGATTAAAGCGGGCCGAAATTGAGATTGACAAGTTGACTAGTGCTAACACTAAGCAACGTAATATGTTACTCAATTTTGGCCAAGATGTTAAATGGTACCGCCAAGAATTACGCAATGTCACTGATCTTAACATAAATCTTGATCACCTGCTCAAAGTTTCTCAAGCGGATGAAGCATGGCATAAGAGTGAACGTGAGAATGCTTCCCGCTTAGTAGAATTAGAACGTAAAGCTAAAGAGAAGGTTATTGTGGAGCATATGAAGTTGTCTTCCCAGCTGAAGAATGAAAAGGCTGTCGTTGCTCGTTTGTCTTCTCAATTGGTTTGCAAGGTTGCTGAACGGGATTCCGCTCTTGACGAAATTCAGCGTCATAAAGATTTCGCTCAAATTCATGGAGATCGTGCTAGGCAACTAAGTGAAGAGAATGAGAATCTTAGACGTAGAATTCGAGAAGTTGTCGGTCCCTGCTCTGATGAGGAAGTTTTGGATAAATTGGGTCAAATTAATGTTGCCCAGGAGGGTATACGTATGTATGTTAATGAACTAGAAGGTAGTCTCTAGGGTTTTTGCTTTCTACCTACGCTATGGGTCTTCACTGCCTCAGTTTCTAACTCGTTTTCTATTTTGGTTTTCAGAGAAAAACAAAAAGCTTGAATCTCAACTAGAAGAGCGGTCTACTGCTGTGAAAGAGCATGAAAGTTGTGTTCCTAGGATTGCACAACTAGAAGAACAAGTTAAGAAACATCAATCAAGTGAGGCTGAACTGCATGAGCTAAAATCAGAACATCTGATGTGTACCGGCAAGATTTTCAACTTGGAAAATGAAGTTAAGACTCTCCAGGAATACAAAGAGAAATTTGAGGTGGAATCCTCCAAATCTGCTAAACTTCAACAAATGAATGATCATAAGCAAACTGAGTTGAATCTTGCTAGAAAGACTGCACTAGACAAAGAAGAACAATATGCTATTATTATAAGTGCGACTGGGTTTATCGCCATCCAAATGTTCTTGGCTAAGTTTTGCCCTAAACACAAGATAAAGATACCAAAAGCTTACGGCCCTGACCGCCTTCCTCCTGGTATGGATGGTGCTCCTTCTGCCGCTGATGAAACTGTTCTAGTTAACAGCGGGACAGAGTCGGAAAAAGAGGGCGAAGATGAAGAAGGTGAAAGAAATGAAGATGAAAATGAAGGAAGTGAGAAAGATGGAGATGAAGATGCTGAGGACAATGCCGCTGAAGATAATGGGCGTCCAAATCCTGATGGCGAGAATTCACTTCATGATGTTGGTGAAGATGCTAATGCCGCTGATGACCAAACTGCTCCTGAGAATCAAAGCCAAAGTGCTGACCAATCTCTCAAAGGAAAAGCGTAATTACCGCTGAGGATGTAGAAGAAGAAGATGACACTTTGATTAAGGATCTGAACATGGCTATTAACAATTCCTTGAAGCCTCCAGAACTGCATGTACTAAAGGATGGTTCCTTTTCTAACCATCAAGTGTAATCTGAATAACTATTTTATTTTGTTTTCCTTGCTTTAGTTTATCATGAGATATGTTTATATCTCTCACTCTTTTGTTATGGAACTTTGATGTATGTTTTTCTTCCTTTGCACTTTGCTAAATTTTTGAATCTTTCTTTTCTCTTGTTTCCGCCGGTATAATCGAATCCATTTTAGTTTCAATGATGAGCTGACAGCATTTTTTCTTGACCACATCGCACCCTTTCGATATACATTGTTACTTGTGCCCGTCGGCGATCTATTATAAGTGGTTGGTTAACCAAGAGTCGTCCCTACAGGGAGTTCTCTTAGAGTTTTATACTTTTCTGCCATCACTTACAGATCAACAAGTAACGCGCCAGGAGTTATAGCACCAGTTAGCCAGATTTACTGTTATTCAAAGCTAGGATCATTGAAATCTAAAATGTTTCGTTATGTCCCAGCGTATGATTTTCATGGCAATCTTGCCTCGGTATATGGCTGTTGAGCCTCGTAAATTTTTATGGCAATTTTGCCTCAGCGTATGGCTATTGAGCCTTGTAAATTTTCTTGGAAATTTTGCCTCAGTATATGGCTATTGAGCCTTGTAAATTTTCTTGGCAATTTTGCCTCAGCGTATGGCTATTGAGCCTTGTAAATTTTCTTGGCAATTTTGCCTCAGTATATGGCTATTGAGCCTTGTAAATTTTTTTGGCAATTTTGCCTCAGTATAATTGTCGCCGTATACAAATAATTTGAATGACACAATAGTTTGTTAACGGGGTTCGGCGCATAAAGCAAACCTACGTCCCCGGATCTTATTTGCTGCCAATTACAAAAGCTAATAAGACTTCTTGGGTATTATGCCCGCCCAAGACTTCGGATTTTACATGCTACCTTATGGATAAAACCTCTTAATAAACTTGGCATTCCATGGATGCTCAAGTTCTTTACCATGCTCATCGACTAACACATAAGCTCCATTACCCGCTACACGCTTGATAACATAAGGGCCTTCCCAAGTAGGTTCCAGCTTCTTACATCCTTTCTTCTTCTGATACGGCGGTACCTCTCTTAATACAAGGTCACCAGGCTGATAGTCTCTTGGCACAACACGCTTATTATACTCCCTGGCTAGACGGCGATGATAATTTTCCATATGAGTCAAAGCAATGAGCCGCTGTTCTTCCAAGTCGTCTAGCTTCGCCAAGATTAAGTCTGTATTGAGATTCTTCTCCCAAGCTTCATGTTTTGTCGTTGGCAATATAACTTCTGATGGAAGTACCGCTTCTGCACCAAATGTGAGTAAAAAGGGAGATGCCCCAGTTGCCTCTCGGATTAATTGTAGTTCTGTAAGACCATAAGACATTATGAAGATGCTCACACCATGCCTTCTTGTGTCCTTCGACTCTCTTTTTTAACCCCATTCCTATTGTTTTATTTGTGGCTTCCGCCTGCTCATTGCTTTGAGGGTAAATAGGAGTGGATTTTCCTAATTTAACGCCGTATGTAGCCAGCAGGTTTTCAATATTCTCGCCGACCAACTCCTTCCCATTATCAGTGCAAATTTCCGCCGGAACACCAAAACGACAGAATATATTTTCCCATATGAATGTAAACACTTCTTTTCCTGTTCTTTGTTTAATTCCCTTAGCTTCACACCATTTAGTAAAATAATCTGTTGCCACAATGATATACTTTCGCTGTCCCGATCCTGGTGTTAGCGGTCCGATGATGTCAATCCCCCACTTGGCAAAGGGCCAAGGCCTTAATACTGAATTTAGTGAGACTGCTGGCGCCTTTATTCTATTTGCATACAGCTGACAATTCCTACACCGCTTAGCATATTCTGCAGAATCACCATTCATCCAAGGCCAGTAATAACCTTGCATCTTCACTTTTAGAGCCAGCACCCTCTGCCCGCTGTGATTTCCACAATCTCCTTCATGAATATCTTTCAACAGCTTCTTTCCTTCCTCCCTTGATACACATCGTAATTGTGGCCCAGCAAATGATCTTCTGTATAGCACGCCGGGAAACAAATTGCTAGCGCATAAAGTCATAAGCAGGTCAGGAAATTATGAGTTAAGAGACGGCGTGTTGAGATGCTCTAAGTAATATCTAATAGGAGTCCGCCAATCTGTTTCCGCTGACTCTTCGATGTCTACCGCCAAGACCTCCTGCTGCCTTCTTTCTTCTATTGACGACATCTTTAGCCTTTCAATTGCAATTGCCGGCACTTCTGGATCCGCCATCATAGAAGAGATAAACGCCAGTGCATCAGCATGTCTGTTGTCATTTCTGCATATATGTCTAAATTCGATGCCGGTAATCTTGTTAGCGTATTCTCTTGCCAATTGTAAGTTCTGTTTTAGTGAGCTATCATGTGCTTCATATCTGCCTAGGATCTGTCGAATGACCAACTGGGAATCACTAGTTAAACGGATGTTGCTGATGTCCATCTCGATTATGAGCCTCATAGCGTGTATTACCGCTTCGTACTCTGCTTCATTGTTTGTAGCTGGAAACTCTAATCTAAATGAATGAACTATCCTTGAACCCTTTGCCGAAATAAAGACTATGCCAATTCCTTTGCCTTCTTTATTAGCTGAGCCGTCAACGTATACTTCCCACTGATTTGGATCTCTTTTCAGTAAGTCTGGAACTCCTTCATCTGGATCTTCCTTCTCCATGAAAGGGATGTCTTCAGCTTCCTCTTCTTCTTCTTCAATTGGAAAGTCTGCCAAAAAGTCAGCGATAACCTGTGACCTTTGAGCTGTCCTAATTTCATACTTGACGCCAAACTGATCTATCTGAGCATTCCATTTTGCAATACGCCCTGCTCTTTGAGAACTATGAAGAATGGCTTCAAGGGAGTTTTGGTGAGTACCGTTATGGGATGAGCATGAAAATAAGGGCGAAGTCTGCTAGTAGCGAAAACCAGAGCTAGTATTAATTGCTCTATCTTAGTATAATTTTTCTCAGCGGGTTGTAGAGTTCGACTAATATAATAGATTGGTGTCTCCTCCTTTTGTCCGCACCAAAACTGCACTAACCGTTGATGATATGGCCGCCAAGTAAACACTCAGTTCTTCTCCATGTTCCGGCGGCTGAATAGCTGGTAAAGTGGCTAAGTACTTCTTTATTCCCTGAAAAACAACTTCATTATCATTCGTCCAATTGAACTTCTCTCCTTTCTTCAGCATTTGGAAAAATAATTTGCACTTATCAGAGAACCGAGATATAAATTTGTTAAGAGATGCTAATATGCCATTTAACCGCATAACATCTTTTAGGGTTACCGGCGAGGGCATTTCCAAAATAGCTTTAACTTTGGCTTGGTCTGCCTCTACTCCCTTTTTGGTGACGACATAACCCAAAAACTTTCTAGAGGTGACTCCGAATACGCACTTTGCTGGGTTGATCTTCAACTTGGTTACTCGCATGTGATCAAAAATTTCTTTCAAGTCTTGCACGTGATTCTTCTTTTTCTTGCTCTTGACCAACATATCATCAACGTATACCTCCATAGTTTTACCTATCCATTTCTCGAACATATCCTGGGCCATCTTTTGATATGTAGCGCCAGCATTCTTCAGACCAAACGACATTCTTGTGTAGCAAAATAAACCTTTAGTAGAGAAGAAAGCTGTGTGCCGCTGATCTTCTTCCGCCAGCGGTATCTGGTTATACCCAGAATAGCCATCCATAAAAGATAGTAATTCATGCCCAGAAGTGGCATCGACGGTCTGAACTATGCTTGGTAATGGAAAGCTATTTTTGGGACACGCCCTATTCAGGTCGCTGAAGTCAATACAAATTCTTACCCCTTTATTGTTCTTAGGAACCACCACCATATCTATCCACTCCGGATATTGAACTGGCCTAATGATTCCTGACGCCCTCATCTTGTCAATCTCTGCTTCCACCGCCTCCTTATACGCTGGTGCCAACTTCCTTGGACGCTGCTTGAATGGTCTGATTTTTGGATCTATATCCAACCTATGGCATGCAGTTTTTGGATCAATACCAGGCATCTCGTTCATGCCCCAAGAAAAAACATCCACATATTATTTTAGTAAAGCTTCTAACTGCCGAGATTCTTCTTCATTCAATAAGGTACCAATTTTTACTATCTTAGGGGTATCTTCCTCGCCTACGTTGATCTCCCTTGTAGGTTCTACCGCTGTGAAATGCAATTCTGGCTCTCCCATAGGCGAAGGTTCCTTTAGTTGCTATAAGGGTGCTGTTGAAGGACTTGCTGTGGAGTCACCCTCCTTTACAGAAAGGATATATTTGTTGGGGTCGGCGAATAATGCATTTATCTCTTTAGTCTTGGTTGCTTCTTTGGTCTGCTTCTTTTTCTCACTCAGCCTGGCCTTTCGAGTTTCACGCATCTTGACGTCTACTTCATTGCATGCCTTTGCCGTAGATGAGTCACCAATGTATTCTGCTACCCCTTCTGGAGTTGGGAATCGCAACCGCTGATGATAGGTCGAAGGTACTCCCTTGATGCTGTGTAACCATGGTCTGCCAAGGATTGCTGCATATGGCGAGTCTACATCCACAACACAAAAAGTAGTATCCATGATCAAGGTCTTGCATGTGACAACCTTCATCTTCACCTCTCCTTTAGGCTTGGACGCTATCCCATTAAATCCATAGATACTGTATGAGGAAGGAATTAACGACTCTACCGGTTTTTCTTTAGAATCCATGGCCTGATACGCTGAATTGAAGAGAATATCAACAGAACTTCCTGGATCCACCAGCACTCTTGGAACTTTGAATTTTCCTATTTGGATAGTTAGAACCAATGGATTCAAATGACTTCTTGCCTCAGGTGATAATTCTACCGCCGAAAAACTGACTGGCTTTTTCATCCATTCTAATAGTGGGCTGTTCTTGACGGCGACACTGAAAATCTCTTTACCATCTCTATCCCTCTTATGAATCCTTGACATTACATTATTATGGAATTCATCTCTACTGATTGTTGAATGCACAATAGAGAAACAATTCAACTCTTTGAGATCACGCTGAACTTCGACTTCAAAAACTTCAGGCTTTGGCTGTACAACCTGGACTGGCTGAACCTCCATTGGTGGCACTGGAGGTAACTCTAAGAAATCTTGGAATCTTCCCATACGGATGAATCTATGCACTTCTCTCTGAACTCCTGTGCAGTTTTCAGTTGAATGACCATGGAATTGATGGTATTGGCTGGTATTGGAAATAGGGTTCATGGGATTTCCTCTATTAAAAGGATAGCGGATTTCATTCCTTGATGCTGAACTCTCTATCTGTCCCCATGCATCAATATATGTGACACGCAGTTTTGGTAGTGTGGCGTCCTGGAAGTCTGGGTACCCTGGCTTTCTGTCGCCGAATCTTCGATTGTCATTATTGAATCTCCTATCGCCATTACCTTGTTGCCGGTTGTCATATCCTCCTCTATTGTCGCCGTAATTCCTTCTATCGTTGCTGGCGTATCTACCTTTATTATCATATCCTCCTCTGTTGTCTTGATCATCTCTTCCTGCATAAGTATCTTTTTTTCCCTGATTCCACTGCTGAGTGCTGTTCTGCTGATACTGCTGTCGTTCCTGTGGCTGCTGATGTGGGACGACTGCCGCTGAGGGTGTTGCTGCTGTTGCTTCCAATTTTTTGTGCTCCTTTATAATCCATTCTTTTCTTGCTTCTTCTTGTTCTTCTGGCGACAAGTTGTTGATAGAATGAGCATGCTTTGCCCTTTCCTTCTTCTGGCGTTCTTCTTATATCAACCATTCATTTTGTCTAGCTCTCAATTCTCCTATATCTGCTACTGGAGTCCAATATAAAGATTGGAACATCTTATCCGTTGTTTCCATTGAGCTAATAAATGCCCGCATCTTTTCTCTGTCAGATACCGCCGATCCCACTTCACTACAAAGTTTTCACCACCTTATAATATAACTTCTACACGTTTCCATAGGTCTTTTCTTATTGTTAAACAACTTTTCTGCCCCAGGGCGCACTCTCTTGTTTTGTATATAATTTGCTATGAATTTCTCTTCCAATTGTGTGTATTTCTCAATTGACTACTCTTTCAAACCGCCGAACCAAGCCAAGGCTTCATCCTTGAGAGCAGCGGCAAACGACATGCACATTATTGGATCTGAGCCGGTCCATGCCGTTAAATCTCTCCTGTAGCATTGTAAGTGTAAAGTTGGATCTCCTGTACCGTCGAAGATTGATGTAAAAGTTGGCATACTAAATTTCCTGGACACATGTCCATACGTAATTTCATCTACATATGGTGTCTTTTTTGCCTCTAAGATTGCCTTCTTTAATTTATCATCTTTTGGCTGACCTGTGGCTTCTGCTATCTTCTTTTCCATACGGCGTAACTTCTTTGCAACATATTCTTGTATATCATCCAATTTGTCCGAGTCGGCGTAACTTTCCTCGCCATGATTAGATTTCCCAGTCTTCTCACTTCCTTCTTCATTTTTTACTGTAGATGCCGCCACTTCTGGTCTTGTAGATCTGCTCTTTTGAGCTTTGTGCACTGTATGAGTTGAGCGACTTCTACTACGACTTTCCATTAACTGCCTATGCTGCTCTGCCAATTGTAAATTGCTCTGGAGGATAATGTCCATCTGTCTTTGCATCTGCAACTGCATCTGAGCTTGATATGGTGCTTTGTTCAAAGAACTTCTTTAGAATTTCTTCAGTAGCGCTAGTGGATCCTGCTTTTCCTTCTGACACTGTTATTGGCGCCGTTCTTGATGTTCCAACAGCTGCCACCATTCTACTGCTACCTGCTACCTCTTTTGAAGTGTTGCCGGCTGCCCTTGGAAGTAACCCATTAGTGTTGAGATTGCCACCTACTGCCCTTGATAATCCTTCAACTGCATGAGACGTGTCGCCGGGAATTGCTGTTTCTTTAATGGTGCTGTCATCCACTGCTTTCCTTTGCTTTGCGCTGGAACTTCTTCTTCCTCATCTCTTTCTGGTATCCCATCCAAGTGTGTTATATCTTGTATCAGAACAGTATCCATAGCCGCTGTCTGTTGTTGAGGTACTGCTGCCTGCACTGCTGCTGTCTGCTGTTGTTCTGGTGTTGGCGTTGTTGGCTGTTGTTGCTGAATCATCGGCTGTGGCGTTGATGTCTGTTGACTTGCATTGCCGCTCAAGAAAAAATCATGTGCAAAACCTAGCGGTGGTACCGCTGAACTTCTCAAGTTATGTCGATTAGGAAGGGGTACAGACTGAGCGGGTATGGGGAACTTTGGAGATTTACTTGTTGACGCCGTACTTCCTTTCCGCTTAGTCGCCATTTGGTATCCTGTGTAGAAAATAACAAAAGCACTTCCTAACAGTATTAAGCTAACTTGACTGTTAGCAAATGCCAAATTCGTTAGTGGAGGTGGTTGAACAGTTTCTGATAAAGTAGGAAACAAACAAAATAGCTCAGAACTATAGCAGCAATGTTTGCAGAGTATGACCTAATCTTGTCGGCAGTTGAAAGAAAAACACCAAAGTTTGATAACCATATTCATATCATAGATCAAAATCTGTACGGCACTGAGATTTTGCTAATGACTTTTCATAAAATTCAATCCAAAAATCACACTATGATATGTAAAATAAGAAACACCAACATTAAGCCTAACTACCAAAATGCTATCTGCCAAGAATCGTATTCAACATGAAAATCTATCATCATCCTAGACTCATAATGACATATGCAGGCTTATCAAAGAAAGAAAAGTTTTATAACAACTAAACACAAGACCTTTGTAACGTGTTCAAGCATAACAGAGAAAGAAAAGGTTGGAATTCTAGTTTTTGAACCAACATCTAATTTATGAATGAAAAACAACAATCTCTTTTTTTTTTTTTATAAGTTAAGAAGGAAAAATCGTGTTATGCCATTATGAATGAGAAGAATCACATCTAAACACAACTACTAACATACTAATGACGCCCAACACATCTTAACAGAAAGGTTTTTCAATGGTTTTATAGAGGTTGGCTGCAGCAATACATTCAAAGACTTCTATAAAAGGAAGATTTTAGCGAGTTTATAGCATACTTATGGTTAAGAACTACCAGCAGCATAAGTAAACCATAGCTCTCATGTATAAATTATCATTAACAAATTCCTTGCATCTCACCTTGCAAAGGATTATCA
>JAJJMA010030074.1:0-13435 GCA_023529015.1 Papaver nudicaule
AGATAAAGGAGTTTAGAGTTTGACTCAAGTGAAATTCTGAAAGAATATCCACTAAATCCGACACCAGCAAAGTAACCAACATTGGATTCGCGTACAGGTTCGCGAAATGTTCAGTCACTTTGGAACTCAGAAGATTTCCGAGTTTCTAGTTTGCGAACCGGTTCATGAACCGTCCGCCTGTCAGATTTCGTCAAATCTGGATTCCGCTGGAAGTACTGGGCTTAGCCAGAACTTAGACGTGTGTACGCCCTCAGTTGTAATCCATGGACTCTTTGCTCAAGAGTACTCCTTTAGATTCATCCATATCCAACTAACAGTTTGCAAGCAAACCATTGTAATGGACACATGGCACCGAATCTGTCTCATTCATTCTTGTACTCACAGTATTTGTGGGAGCAAACACTGGTCATGATAAAAGGTCACGTTACACAAGAATACGATCTCAATCGCTATTATCACTATTAAAGTAGTCGACTATATTTCGAAAGAATAGAGAAAGTAGAATAGAAGAATTTCCATAAAAGTCATAACTCTTACTAACCTTTTGTCGATGAAGAATAATTGATGTCTTCTTTGTCTTCACAGTCTTCGTCTTCAAGGTCTCTACTACTTTGTCTATATCCCAATTCCGAAATCTAAACTCTAGTAGGCTAAATCAAGAATTGAGTTTTGACACCTAAAACTGACAACTAGCTTGACATACCAACGCTAGTGGGTTTGACCGGACGATCCTAACAGAAGCAAACTCATGTTCAAGACCTTAGACAGATATTTGATCATATGCGAATCACTAAACTAAAAACAAAACCTGCAAAGTGTGTTTTCGGCGTCACCTTGGGAAAGTTCTTAGGGTATGTTGTTACAAAAAATGGTGTGGAAGCTGATCAAGCAAAGATTCAAGCTATCAGGGACATGCCTTCGCCGGTAACAATGAAGGATGTTCAACGACTCAATGGATCTCTAGCCTCGCTCAACAGATTCAATTGGACTAAAGATCATGAAGCTGCATTTAAAGGCATCAAAAGATATCTCGTTACTCTACCAGCGATCCAGCCACCAGAGCACGACGAAGAACTCAGAGTTTATCTCGCGGCTACATCAAGAGCTATCAGCGCTGTACTTGTGCGAACCAAAGGGGGAGAAACACTGATATATTATATAAACAGAACTTTGCAAGGAGCGGAAAAGAATTATACCAAGATTGAGCAACTGATCATATCTCTAGTTTTTGCATCTCAGCGATTACGTCCATACTTTCATGCACACCCTATTACTGTCCTGACGAAAATTCATATCGAATCGATCTTGCACAGCTCTCAGAGAGTAGGGCGAATAGCTAAATGGAATACTCAAATTGAGCAGTTCGGCGTCAAGTATGAAATTCGCACAACTTAGAGATCTCAGGTCATCGACGACTTTCTCGCTGATTTCCCAAATGAAGAGGAGGAAGAAGTAGAAAATACCTTTCGTGCAAGATGAACGAGATAATGAGGTTCCAGAGCTACTGAAAAGCAGTCCTACAAGTTGGGAAGTGTATGCAGATGGTTCAGCAAACAAGGAAGGAAAAGGAATAGGTATTGTCTTTACTTCGCCGAAAGGGACCATGATAGTACATTCGTTGAGATTAGAGTTTCTGGCGACCAACAATGAGGCAGAATTTGAGGCAGTCATCCATGATATGCGATTCATTATATAAATGGGCATCAACGACGTTAGATTGACAAGCGACTCTCAATTGGTGATTCGACAAATTTCTGGGTGGTATCAAGCAGTTGATGCTTCATTGCAGAAGTATCTAAAACTTGCTAGGGGTATGCCCAGGAGATTTCTGGTATCAAGTTTCGACATATCTGCAGAAAAGATAATAGGCATGCTGATGCCTTAGCCTTTATCTCATCTATGATGACAAATCCTGAGATCACTTCGATAGCTATTGCGCGGGTACGGTAATACTCAGTAGATGAGCGAGAGCAAAGGGAGGTGTTCACAATGGATAATGAGGAGTTAGCTGAAACAGATTGGAGAACGCCGATAAGATATTATTTTGATTGCCTTAATTTGCCAGGAAAGAAGATATTAGCTCATCAAGTAATCAGTAGATCAACGAACTATGAACTCGGAGATGGAATATTATATCGCAGATCATTTTCAGGGCCCCTGCTGAGATGTGTATTAAGGGAAGAAGGTAAGAAGTTGTTGAAGGAAATCCATGAAGGAGATTGTGGGAATCACAGTGGTCAGCATGCACTAGCTTTGAAAGTAAGAATGCAAGGATACTTCTGGCCTTTGATGAACAATGACGCCAAAGAATATGCTCGCTGATGTAGAAAGTGCCAGATATTCGGAAAAAGGATCAAAGCACCGGCGACATCATTAAATTTAGTTCTCAGCCCTTGGCCATTTGCCAAGTGGGGGATTGATATCGTAGGACCATTGACTCCAGGATCAGGGCTAAGAAAATATATAATAATAGCAACTGATTATTTTACCAAATGGTGTGAAGCTAAGGCTATCAGGAAGAAGTCAGGGCAAGAGGTATTCAAGTTCATTTGGGAGAATATATTTTGTAGATTCGGCGTGCCAACAAAAATCTGCACAACAATGAAAAAGAGTTAGTCGGTGAAATATCAGAGAACTTCTTGCTACATATGGTGTCAAGCTGGGAAAATCAAATCCAATCTATCCTCAGAGCAACGGACAAGTGGAGGCGACCAATAAAACCATTGGAATGGGTCTGAAGAAGCGAGTGGAGCCACATAAGAAAGCATAGTGTGAACATTTGCATGATGTTTTATGGTCTTACAAGACTGTTTTTACCTGAAAAACATTGTACCGATTCTGGGTACTTTCGTAGTGCTCGAGATCAAAATCGAACAAGACAAGCCTAAACCAAGTCAATGGCCGTTCAAGTCTTTCTTCGGTCACAGAGAGGATAGAGGTTGATATAGGGAGGGAAACAGTGAAAGAAATTTGAGATCAGGTGAAGATGTGTATTTCTGGGTGTAAAGGTTCAAGATATCCGTCGTGAATGTAACTTGAAATCTCCAAGGCTAGAAGTGTTTTGAATGCTCAGTTATTCGCTCTGAGGTTATGATGTTTTTCAAGTGTTCTGCCTTAGAAGATAGAGAAAGCCTCTATTTATAGTGTTGAACTCACCCTGATCTCTCGACAGAGAAGGTGGAAGTCATGGAATAGTGGAGGAGTGGAGGACATGAGTTGTGCTCCGTAACTGCCAAAGTCGTGTATAACATGTCCACTCAGCACCACCTTCCCGTAATTGTTCATCATCTCTCTCAGTTTTTTTCTAACTGTCGTAGACCGCCAGACCAATATCCCTAAAGTTATCCTCCCGTGTGATATTTTGATATCTCGTGTAGTATGCAGATATTGCATCGTTCTGTTGAGTTTAAACATCGTTGCATGGCTGTGGCTCTATGGCCAACGTGGTTGTGGCGTTAGAGGTGTGTGTCGTGGTCTTATAGCAACAGCCTTGGCCATTGGCCAAGGCTAGGAATTTATGGTGCCATGAGTATGGCGCCATGGCCTTGTGGCCATAGGCCAAGGTCAAATTTTGTGGCGCCATGATGTTGTGGCTACGGCCTTGGACACTGGCCAAGGCCAGTCTCGTATGGCGCCATGCTCATGGCGCCATGGCATTGTGGCCACTGGCCAAGGCCAATCTTTGTGGCGTCATGCTCATGACGCCATGGTCTTGTGGCCACGACCTTGGCCATTGGCCAAGGCCAATTCTTTTGTGGCGCCATGAGTATGGCGACATAGTTTTGAGGCCACGGCCTTGGCCACTGGCCAAGGCCAATCTTTTGTGGCGCATTTAGGCTACGCCTCTTTGACTATGGAATGTTTGTGCACTTGGGATATGACGTATTTTAGATCGTGGCATGCTTATCCATGGTATATTAGGCCAGTCTGCGTTTAGATTGTGGCCTGCCTAAGTGTGTTTAGGTTGTTGTATGCTTCTCAGAGAGCTCTGGACAGGCCTAGAGCCGCAATGTTTCTGAGGTTTTCATTGAGACTCGAGTATCGATTCCTACTTTATGAGGAAATCCATGAGGATGCGTCTCTGTTAACTCTCCACCATGGTACCAGTGAGCAATTTAGTTCTGATGTCGAGGAATTTGAAGCGATGTCGGCATGAAGTAAATTGGTGGGTTTATGAGTTGGTGAGGTTATTTAGCACTGCACTATGATATTATTCTCTCCACCGAGAGTTATAAGAGAGAACTCATAGAGAGCATATTCAGCTTGCAGAACAGGTTGTATTCTAAGCTATGGAGATGTGCCTGAGTAGGCAATTGCCCTTTGGCAAGGCATAATTAGAGAGTCGTTTTACATTTTTGTCCCTCTTCCATTTTTCACCATCTACATTAAATCCCCTGGTTAGTGTGGAACAGTAATGTTTCATACTAAGCATTTGGATGGTGAGAGCAATTCCAATGGCCCCTCCTTTTCTTATACTAGCAGGGCTCTATAAGGATTTAACCCTAATGTGGCATAAAAGAAAGCAAGCTTGTATGTGCTAAAAAAAAAAAAAATTGAAGGGGGAAGGAGAGATAGGATAGGGCCATGCCATGGCGTCATGGGGTAGTGACTATGGCGTCATGCCCCTTTTGGGTTTGGACGGGACTGTGTTGGCCGTGGCGCCATGGCCACGGCCATCCCGCGCCTTTTTTTTTTTTTTTTTTTTGCGCCAGCCCTAGGGCTAGCGGGATTTTGAGAAAGGCCTTGGGCCTTGGACTTTTCTTTCTCATTTAGGAGTTCTACTGGTATTAGGACTCTTAATAGTTATGCATATATATACACATGCCTAGGTTAAACTTTCAACAGAGAAAAGAAAAGAGAAAAGGTTTTGCCAGAGCATTATTTTTTTCTCTTTCTTTTTGATTTATTCTCTTTAATTGTGCTTGTTAATCCTTGTTCATCATGTCGTCGAGTGGAGCAACAACGAGGAGCAACAAGGTAACCTAGGGTTTTCCATATTCATCGTGTTTTTTTTTTTAATATATATATATACGCCCATATATAGGGATGGGACAAGTTGGTGGCGCCATGTTGCTGACCATGGCGCCATGGGTATGGCACCATTGTTTCTGACCACGGCCCTGGCTTATGGCCAAGGCCATTCCTTTGTAGTGTCGCATACATATTGTTTTGCACATGTGCTATAGTACGTGCGTATACATAATTATTTATGTTATCAGGAAAGTGGTTACTATCATGTGCATGAGTATGCGTAGCAACTTACTTGAGGTCGTTCGTATGTTGCAGAAAAAGCGAGGAGATGATGCTACTCCTGTACCTCCCATTGTTGGAACGCCTAGCGCTAAGGATAGGTTCTTTGATGCATATGCAGAGATTGGTAGGAGAACCACCCCACTTGTGAGTCGAGTCGACCCAGAGGCTCGTTTTGCTCCAAAGTATAACAGTAAGACCAGGTCTCCTTCGTCGGTCGTCGTCCCGAGTGAAATCATCAGGTTTTATTTACAACGAGGCACGTATGGAGCTTCATCGATTGACTTTGGTGGATTCCTTGGTTGAACTCTATGTTGAGCGATAAGAAGGTGTATGGGATCCTAGAAGAAGTTGGAATTCTACACGCAGTGAGAGCGTCGGGTAAATTAAAGATGCATGCGGACGTTGATAGGGTTGTTGCCTTTGCTTCTCGTTGGTGTGAGTCTACAAACATTTATTTCATGGTCTTTGGAGAGTTCACCACTTCTTTGGAGGCGGTATCAGCTCTGTATCACCTTCCAATACCGGGGAAGCTTCCAAACAACCATCCAGGACGTCCTCGTGATGCCATAGTTGATGAATTGAACACAGAGATCAAAGATCTTCATTTATCTAGTGCCTCTGCTGATGAGAATTATATTAGGTGGATCCATTACTGGTATTCGTATGGAGGTAGGAGTGATGCCCTCAGCAACACCAATCGCATAGCAGCACTCCTCACACTCTGGTTGTCGAGGGATTTATTTGAGGATGATCCTGTTGGGACGTTAAAGCCTGATGTCGTTTCGTATGTTGTACTGCTAGCTCAGGGTATGTGTTTGCCAATTGGTAGTATGTTCCTTGGGTACCAGTATGCTCATTTGAGTGCTTTAGCCAGGAACATGTCCAGTTCTTTTACGGAACGCATTTCGTCATTTATCAACCTTCATTTCCTTCAAGCTTTTATGTGGGAACATTACGTGGACTACGCTCCGCTGGGTGGCCTTCCTTTAGACTCATTAGAATATGCCATGATCACGTGGTGGAGTGAGAAGAAGCCCAAGGACTCGGTGAATCTATTAGATCTTTTGGGACAAGGAGGAGAGCATTCGTTTCCGTCCATGGTGTTATGTTCCTGATGATAGAGTTTTTGAACTCCAGACTGTTGTAGAGACTGCGGAAAATACTTTACGTTCTGGATCTCGCGGTGTGACTAATATTGATGATGAAGGACAACAGGTGTTCATGTGTAGCAGCGTCTCAGGTTTCATCCTTGGCTTCTATCAAGGCAAGTTGGTGAGGCAAGCGTATAACATCGATAGAGCAGCCAGGTTCATGGGGTTTGATCAAGATGTGTCTTTGGATCGTTCTCGTCCCCTTTCTGAGGATGATGTGCTATAGTACTTGGATCCTACTCGGGATCCTGGGAGGAAGGTTACCTTCTTGGTTCTTGACAAACAGACGAGAGTCACTCCCAAATTCAACAAATTTGGGATTATACTTTGTTATCTCTGGGTAACTTCGTGAAGAAGGTGAACACAACTGACAAGCCCATTTTTACCATGACACCCCAGGTAAACTCTCTGTCTAACGTTTATATATATATATATATACCCTTGTTTGCCTTGTATTCGTTAACCAGGATTCTCTTTCTTGATAATAGATGGAACCTCCTCCAGCCGTCCAACCTAAGAAGATACCTAAAAGTAGCAGGATGGAGTTACCTGAGTATCTTGTTATTGAGCCTTCTCCCATGATAGATCCATATCCTTTTCCATCTCAGGTAAGCTGATCGTGTTTTGGTGAGGTTCTTCACATTCGTTTTTGCGGATGCTTGAATTTTATAACATTTTGTAGGACTCTATGTCGAAGCACGATGACATCGCGAAGTCCCCAATTGTTGATGTGAGTGCCAAGACTGAGGTTCATGGGCCGATTGGTGGAGATACCCGTCCTTCTTCTCCTAGTGAGGCTACGGACATCGAACTTGTCCAGGAGAGTCTTATTCTCTTGACTGCTTCTCGTGATTTTTCCTGACTAGCAAAATTTCAAGAGCATTTCGTCGTATTTCTGACAGTCCCTTCCTTGTGCATTCCCCAAAATTCCGCACGAGCTTCCCGCAACAACTGTCTTTCTTTTGGTCACGACATCCAGATTTTTCTGTAACCTTTGCCTTAGGACTTGTATTCATGTTGCTAGTAAGCGATCAACTAACAATCCTTGGTTTTGTGTTCACAGGAGAAGGAGCATGAGAATCATGTTGGTGCTTCTATCGTGGAGAATGTCGAAGCGCTAGAGGGTGAAGGCGACTTGGACATCAAAGTAGATGCTACTGTTTTTGTAGTTGTTGATGGAGTCGTCTCTGATGATGTAGAAGCAACCATTCCTTCGATAGAGCAAGCAGCAGGTGGTGATGTGAATCTAGAGCCTTTCTATCCCAATGCTGGAGTCTCCTTTCCTTCTTCCTCCACCCATCGAGTTCGACCCGGCTATGCTTTGGTGGGTAACCTCCCGGTGTCGAATGAGTACCAAACATTATACGACCATATTTGGAGGAAATTCGGCCATATTGCTCATGATTGGGAGAACCAGATACTTTATGAGTCGATAGTTGGTGCTCTGCTGTTAAGGGTGGGAGAGATGACGACCCAGTCCATTGACTCTGCTAATCCGTCTGATGTCCAAGATTAGGAAGCCTCGATAACTATGGTTGAATCTAAAGGTTTCAATGTGGCTTGGTTGCGTGCTAGGTTTGAGAAGGCCAAAGCTCAAGGATCTGATGAGGTTCTTCGAGAGAAGGAGAAGAGGGTAGCAGAGCTAAGGGTTGAGTTGCAGAGAGAGAAGGAGGAGCTAGAGAGATTAAGGGCGTCCTGCAAGGGTTGATCTAGTTGTGTTTTGACTGATTTTCTTGAGTAGTAGGTTTCTTTGTTTTATTTTTTTTAAACGCCGGATGGGTTGTAGGTATTTTCTATTGACTGGATAAGTTGGTGTTTTCTGAGAGAAATTTTCTTTTCGAAATAAAAGACTTTTCTTAATATTAATCTGCTAAAATGGAAATCCTATTGTTTTTGCCTGAAAAACACTGTCTCTGGGTGCTTTCGTAGTGCTCGAGATCAAAATCGAACAAGACAAGCCTAAACCAAGTAAATGGTCGTTCAAGTCTTGCTTCGGTCACAAATAGGATAGAGGTTGATCTAGGGAGGGAAACAGTGAAAGAAACTTGAGATCAGGTTGAGGATGTATGTTTCTGGGTGCAAGAGTTCAAGATATCCGTCGTGAGAGTGACTGGAAATCTCAAGGATAGAAGTGTGTTGAATACTCGGGTATGTGTGCTCTGAGGTTCTGGTGTTTTCAAGTGTTTCTGAATGCTCTAGTTGTTCTACCTTGGAAGATAGAGGAAGCTTCTATTTATAGTATTAAACTCACCCTGATCTCTCGATAGAGTGGGAGTCGTGGAAGAGTGGAGGAGTGGAGAACATGAGTTGGTTTCTGTAACTGCTTGAGTCGTGTAGAACATGTCCACTCGCGCCATCTTCGTATAACTGCCCATCATCTCCATCAGTTTATTCCTAACTATCGTAGACCGCCAGACCAATAGCCCTAAAGTTATCCCCCCGTGTGATGTTTTGATATCTCGTGTAGAAATGCAGGTGTTGCACTGCACTGCTTTATGTCAATGTCGTATAGCAATGAGTATGTGAATGTGGCTTGTACTTGGCCTTTAGTAAAGTGTGTGCGGATACGGCGTTATGGCCTTGAATGTGGTGCCATGGGATGGCATGGTCTTGGCTTTTGGCCAAGGTCAGGTAAGTATGGCGCCATGGTATGAGTGCATGGCGCCATGAGGCCAAGGCTGGTGTTGTGACGCCATGGGACGGCGTGATGGCATGGCCTTGGTCTTTGGCCAACGCTGGGTAAGTATGGCGCCATGGCCTTGGCCTTTGGCCAAGGTTGATTTTATAGGGCCATGGATGGCGTCATGGTCTTGGCCTTTGGCCAAGGTAGTTTTGTGGTCATGGCCATACTTGGGCCATGGCCTTTATCACTTCTTGTAGTGTATTTGGCCATAATTCCTTTGACCATAATATTTTAAGCCATGCTGTCTTTTATCTATGGCATATTATATGACCTGTTTAGGCACATTTGAGCTGCTTGCATATTACTCAAAGTTATGACCTGTGTAGGTGCGTTTAAGTTGTTTCAGCCGTCGTATATTACTCAGGAAGCTATGGACGTGCCTAGAGTTGTGGTACATCTGAGTTTTTTTTTTATTAAGACTCAAGAATTGAGTTCATATTTCAAGAGGAAATCCATATGGATACATCTCTATTAACTCTCCACCATGGTACCAGTGAGTAATTTAGCTCCTATGTTGAGAAATTCGAAGCTATGTCGATATCAACAAATTGGTGGCTTTGTGTATAGGTGGGTTGTCTAGCTCTTGTGCTATGATATTATTCTCTCCACTCGGAAGTTATAAGAAGGAACTCATAAAGAGCATATTCAGCTTGCAGAACGGGTTGCATTCTGAGCTACAGAGATTTGCCTGAATAAGCTATCGCCTCTTGGCAAGTGATGGGTTCGCAAAATACCTAGTCAAGAGTACCTAAATCATGCACTTTAGTCAACTTGAGCCTCATACATTGTTTGTTTTAACCATTTTCTATTTTGTAAGAATTTTGAGATTATATTCAATAAAATGAAGCAGAAACAACTCTATTTACAAGTTGGCGACTCTAGGTTGGTTGAGTCAAGTACAAGAGAAGAGCAAGGCTACAAAGGTGTCGCAAGAGAATCACTAAGGGGCATCCACAGTTCACTGAAGGCAGCCAAGGAGAATTACTGAAGCACACAAAGAAGTTTACTCAGGGCAGACAACTACCAAACAGAAGGCACCACACAATCAAGGCACCGGGTTATTCCCAACTGCACCCAACCGCTAAGGGATAACCCTTATCTTAATAAAATCAGACGCCAAGACTTTTTCAATTTCAGATCTCGTTGTCTGATTACAGAGCAAAGGTGGTGTCTGAAACAGAAGCAGAGCAGGGAGAAAGAGGCAGAGAGCAAGCGCCGATTCAATCAAGGTTCATGGCGCAGCTAACAGAGCAGGTGATAATCAAGATTCGAGAGATTCAATGGTTCAACACATCAGAAACTTGAGTTTAAGAAGACACAGGAATTGCTTAGGCATTCTAGGACAGTTAGGGTTCAATGGCTTAAGGGTTTGAAGATGGAGAAGAAAAGGAAGCTACTGATGTTGGGGCTCTGGTTGTACAGAACAACAAAGAACGAGAGCTCTGAAGTGAAGCAGGGGTTCAGAAGCAACAGAAGATCGATTTTGGTTTGCATGTTGATGGGTAAATCAGAGGTGAGATTGAGCTCGTCTAGCAGTTCTACAGCTTGGGTTTGGTTGGATTTGTGTGGGAATGAATGTTTGAAGCTGAGTTTGATCAGCTGGTGATGATGATGGAGGAACTGTGAGAAGACGGAATTCTGAATGGGCTGTCGGTTTAGCAAGATCGACAGAAGGAGGAAGATGGTGAGCGTGCATCTCACTCGTGTGTGTGGGCATGTGTTTGGCACACGTGCGTCTGGCGGATCCGTGAGACTGGCAAGTCAATTTGTGAGTTGGGCTTAGCCGCTTCTGATGCTCGGCCCAGGAAGGTTACTGGGTCAGTTGGAGGCAAGTTTGGACTGGGCTCAGGGGTGTATCTTGTTTAGGAATCAGGTTTAGGTTTTGATAGGTGAATAAACAAGAAGGAAAACTCACAGGAGAGTTATCACGCACAATTTTGAGATTTTGGAGAAAAGTTCCTGCACGTTTCCCGAGGCGAGTTTGAGAAGGGTTTTGGCACGGATTTCGAGGTGGAGCTTTGGGGGAAAGATTGGAACTTGTCTACAAAGGGTTTTTATGATTTCTTTCACTATCTTATTGTTTTATTTAGCTTTCACAAACATCATGAGTAGCTAATTTATTATTTATTGGTTAAGGATGTAGTCCTAAATTGCAAAAGACATGTTATTTGAATAATTGTGGAGTAAAACCTTATTCGTTTCATTATCGTCTCTATCTTACCATATGATTGAGTGTATGATTGATGTATTACACTAAGTTTAGATACCTTATGATTCAAGTGGCCAATTGAGTTAAATTGTGTCTACAACTATTGCTAGAATTAGGTTATGAGATACGAAATAGTCAATTACCTATTCACAAGTAGCACAACATGATTCTTGAGGTGGTGATAGCTTTGAGAATCATGTGTAGGATATTGCCTTTGTTGAATGAACCATTCATGGTGGTTCATTGCATTGATTAGTCTATTTCATGGAACTTAGTGCTCTTAGAGAGTTGAATTCGACTACTCATGGTGTCGAGTTATTCTCTAGGTAGGATTCATGCATACATCGTTATGGTGCATGATGACTCAAGGAAATTGCGGAATATATTTGCGATGAATTATTCTAGGACTTTTGATGATAAAAGAATAAGTAGAGACTCCATATATTATTTCATATGCATGTTGAGCAATTGAAGACGAAAACCTTAACCAATATTCGTTATTCCTGATTTCATATTATTATTTCTTATTTCATATTATTCTTTGCTTTCATTTATTTGCTTTAGTTTATTTTGCTTCAAGTTACAAAACAACAAACAACCCCCCCTTTTTTTGGTTACTTTAGGATTCGATTATTGAAATAACAAATCATTACCTCTTCGTGGACGAACTTGTTCTTACCATTATATTATATTATCATATATTTTGAAGGTTTAGAGCTTAAGTATATTTGTGCGGATTCGACACGCATCAGCGAGACATAATAGAGGGACATTTTATGTCTATACCCCTATTTGATTTTTCACTATCTACTGCGCGTGATGATTGAAAAAGCAGGGTGCCTAAATACTACCAACTTTTCGTTTGGGCTCGTGAGTCTTATGGTCAGATCTGGACGATCTCAAAAATCAATATCCAAATCTGTATAACCTGAGTTTGGATCTCAAAGGATCATTCCGACACAAGACAAGGTCTTGGTAAATCCAATGGATGGATTTGGGACAACGATCAGGTTAACAATAACGTACTTCTTGTGTTTGCTTTAATTATATAATCAGAGAATATAATGCGTAAAGTAAAGCACACAAGACACCAGAGATTTTTTTAACGAGGAAACTACAACTTGTAGAAAAACCTCGGGACCTCGTCCAGATAGAACACCGCATAATACAAACTGTCTACAAACACTAGCATACTATAAGACTTTGGTCTGGGATGTAGCAGAGACCAACTCAAGCCCTCCAAGCGAGTTGGCTATTATCGCACTCCTTACGTCTCTAGATCCCCCACAGATCGTCACGCACTTGATTCCCCCAGCTGGCGTCCTTTACAGGCCTAGGAGTTGCTTTAACCGTTGTTAAAGGCTTGTGTCAATAATTCCGTCTTTGCAACCTCAATTATCAACTGTATGTTTGAACTGTCCTCTATCAGTTTGACATACACAAAGTGACTTCCTTCGGATTTCTCCAGGTCATACGGAAATCTACTTACAAGCGGAGGATGACAAGTAAACCGAGTAAACTATGCCCAACTTGTCTCTACCTCAGTTGTAAACGAAGAATCACTTAAGAAACTTATACAACTGGAGCTAACTAGGTCTTACAACACCGAGTGCAGCCGTGCGTTGCTTCTTTTCAACCCTGTGTAACGTATCAGTTCTTGAATGTCTTTATATCAAAAGAGAAGGACCGTAGAATAGACAAGAACGTGATCAGGTTACCAAGGTTACAGGTTACTCCGATTTCAACCACCAAGGTATCAATCTCCTACCTGTTATTTCCAACTCTCAAGAGAAGTCTTTATAGTCGTTAGGTAATTCCCACAGAAGAACTGCTACCTAATAGAGGCTGACTATACCACAACAAGCATTCACCGAAGTGAAAAGAGTTTACGATCAATTCCACAGAGAAATCTCATGTATGCTTGATGCTTGCGGTTTTTCGTCCCTTAACCCTATATTTATAGCACTCAATAAGTTAGGTTGCTTAGGAATAAAGAAACTAGTTACTTGTCCCACAAGTTTAGGAAACCCTAACTCGCAAACCAAGTAAATAGAGATTTATCTCAATTGGAATTCATTAATCATTTATCTGCCAAGTGTTTTGTTAGCTCAAAAACACTTGAAGATAGAAATCCAACAG
>JAJJMA010030081.1:0-15758 GCA_023529015.1 Papaver nudicaule
GTAATTTTATCTTCTTAAATATGGTAGGTTTTGTTGGTGATCTTCTGTTGTGTTCTTCCTTTCTTGTTTTGTACTTATTTGTCTTCTTACTGACTTCTTTTGCTGTACTCAGACTCCCAAAAAGAATGCTCCGGCCGATGATAAGTTTCCCCGTAAGATGGTTGATCCTCAACTTCTTACTTGGGAGGAGAGAGCGGAGATTTATGGTTTTAAAGCAAAACTTTTCCCCTACAGAAGCCTGAGTAGGGTTAATCTATCTCCTGAACTTATTTCTACGAATGTGTGTAACAATAAGAAGATTATCGTCTCCGGCGAACAACTTGGCGCCGGTCTTCCTATCCCTTTGTATGACCCGGCGAATCCTTTATTTTACGATATATATTCTCGGATTTCTCCTCCCTGTGGAGCAATGCAACTAAATGGAAATGCCACGAGTTATTCATGAGTGGGTGGCTCATTCTAAGGGCAAATCGTATTTTTACAAGAAACTTCCTGCGGATCCTAAACACCCTAGTTTCTGGAATGTCGATAATTTTTTCAAGCATTATAAAGTAGAGAAGAGTTTATCTAAGAAAAAGGCTCCTTGGAGTGTGAGCCTTGGCAAGGTGCCACACTCTGAACATGTTTTAGGTGATGTGGACCCTTCTGGATCGAATTCGAATTCGGTTCTTTGCCACTCTAGTGATGAGGTGTGGTTCTCGAAGCCCGTGCTCATCGAGGGCCCCATTTTCTTCGGTTTTGCTGACGAGGAGGGCAAGACTGAGCGAACAAGCTTCGAGGACGGGCATGATTTCCCTGTTGTCGATTTCTACAATATACACTTCTCCGAAGAGGAGAAAAAGAAGTTTCAGGAGAAGATCGCTGCTGTTAAAGAGAAGGTATGGTCCGCTTGTTTTCCCTTTAGCCTTTTCTATTGATTGCTTTCTTATTGTGATTTTCTCTTTCCTTAGAAGGAGGTTGCCGAATTGAAGAAACGAAAATACCCTGGAAGCCGACCGACGCTGGGAAGGGGGCAAGTGGTCAGGTGATAAACACAACATGCCTCAGTTATGCAATGGGTATGAATACCTGCCTCTGTTTAGAACCTGAAAATTTGACTGTTTTTCAGCTTGAGGGGGGTGATTACTGGTAACGACGGTGTAATGGAGTTTTTTATGTGTGACCCTAACCGAGTGAGTGTTGCTGCTGGTGGTAAAAAGGTTGTGAAGACAGTTTGCTCGAAGCTAGTGGGCTCGAGGAAGTATCACACCAGGGATGCTGGCAAAGGGGTAGTTCCACCCCCGAGTGTTTATGTCGAGGACGTGGATGATGAAGAGACCGGGGATGAGGATAATATTCCTTTGAAGAGGAATAAAAGGGGTCCTGCTTCTGGACATTCTTTCCAAGGTTTGTCTTTGGGGAAGTCTAATAACGATGTTGTTCCCATCAAAGAGCCCGCTGCCTCTGCTTCTGCTGGCGCTGATGCTGCTGATATAGGGTCTGGTTTTCACAAGTCTGGTATGAATTTGAACGAGTATGGCTCGAATGATCATTTGGTTGATACTTCGCTAAGTTGGCAATCACATCCTTCTTCAGGCGCTCCTTCGTCTCCTACTAGCTTTGTGCAAAGGCCTTGTACTGAGCAGGAAGTTTTAAGGTTCGTGGAGCGGAGTTCCCTCCATGGTCCCTATGCTGAGGATATTTCCAATCATCTGAAGGCGTACGCCAAAGATCCTCATAATCACCAGCTCGATCCTTCTGCCGCCAAGTTTATTTTCGAAGTTTTTTCTGGTTTTTGGTGTAGGGATACTCTTGCCTCGGCGTGGACTATGCATCAAGCGTTCGTCGAAGCTGTAAGTGTCTCTTAATGATACATTGCATGCAGTAATTCTTTAGCTAATTTCTTTGCTGTTTTGCTGTGGTAGTATCGCCACCATGGTATGTTTTTGCTGGAGCTGTCTCGTTCTCAGGGGTTTGAGATTACTCGCCTAGACCAAGAAATTCTTCACCCGCAGCAAGAGAACAACCGTCTTGCAGGAGATCTCGAAAAGAATAAAGGTGACGGTTATTTGGCTATCGAATTTGCTTTGGTGTTTTCTGTTGAAGTACAGGCATTGAGTTTGTTTTTTTCTTGCTGTTTAGGTAATGCCGAAGACTTGGAAAAGCAGCTTGGAGAAGCTATCAAGGAGCGAGACTCCTTATCTGAAAAACTTAAGACCCAGAGCGAGCTTGCTTTAGGACTGGGTGCTCAGTTGAAGAGTAAGGATCATGAGCTGGGGCTTCTGCGAAATGTTAGCGAGAAGAAGGATGGCCAAGTTGAGCAGCTGAACGAGGAAGTGTTGAAACTGAACAAGCACATCGAAGGAGAGGCTGATCGTACGACTTTGTTCAGTCGCCAACATGGCCGATACTTGTTTAGGGAACTCGGAATGCAACCTCCTTTTTACCGCTTGGGTGTGAATGATCCTGGTGCATCACTAGATTCTGATAAAGAACTAGTTTCTTCACAAGATGTCAAGGACATAGTGGCGCAACTGCTAGAGGAAGGGAAAGTTGGGGATGAAGAGACTGAAGGGGATGAAGAAATGAGTGGCGAGGATGTTGACACCGATGGTGATGTTGAGGAGAAATGAGGGGAGGGAAATTTGGTGGGAGATTCTAGTATCATGCATCCGGAGGGCGAGGAGCAAGGCGAAGGAGATGATGGTCAAATGGAGAGGAGAAAGAGGGGCCAAGGTGAAAATATTGGTACCGAAGGGTCGATCGAGGAGTCCTCGAAGGATTCCGTCAAAACTTCTGGCCACAAGGTTGATGGAGATTCCGAGGGTGATGGGCTGTGAAAACTATCGTAGACGGCGTTCCCGAGGTTGAGAATGCAAAAGATGGTAGTGAATTTGATCCTGTTGCAAGGAATGGTCCCAAGGATGCTCCCAAAGTCGATGATGCCGTTTTAAAGGAGGTCCTTGAAGATTCAAAGTAGAAGTTGATTCATCCGTTCTGCTATCTTGCTGTTTTTTTTTTTTTTTTTTTTTTGCCTCTGTATTTTTGTGTGACTTGCAAAGCTGGATGTTTGTTTTTCCCTTGAACTATGCACCATTTTTTTTTTTGTGAAATGCAGCTACTTTTGCGAATTTCTTTAGCGTAAACTGTTTTTATTACTGTTTGACTCGTGATTCGAAACACAAAGTCGTCTTTGTAATTCTGTAGGCTCTTATGGTTACTCGAGGTGCAACTCCAAAGCTTACTTCGATGTAAGAGATAGTAAACCAAGCTAGTGGGGGCATATGGTGTAGTTGGTAAAATCCCCATAGTGAAGATTTTACCAATACACCCCTATTTAAGACCCTAAACACGATATGACATACATACTTAAGATACATCTTTCATCATATAAATCAGCACTTATGCATGAGCAGGAGATAATACCAAAGATAAATAACATGTATCACATAACAGTTGAACAAACCATAACACTCAAATATGTATTATTATTCATTGAATCCAAGCATCTCACCTTGCTATGGATCTCTCTCTACAGCATATCAAGATCTCACCAACAATTTGGATAACAGAGAGTTAGGACTTGCTTCCTCTCTACTAGCCAAACCCTAGCAATCACTTTTCCAACCCCTTCCCATGAGGGCGTATATCGCCTTATATAGGCGTTTACAAGTAATGGAATACAGCTAATAAGTACAAACTATTCTGACACTATTTGTCCTGTTCCCCACCGCCTTACCGCTATACTTCTTCAATAACTCAGCGCCTTCCATTTATAACTTCAGCGCCATTCCATTGTGTAGGATAATATCAATGACTCAGATTCCACTGAGTCAACCATTCAACTCTGTCAATCCAACCGTTCTGCCCAACACTAAATGCTCAGCTAACTTGCTCAGCTTTTGTCGAGGCTTTACCGCTGATATGATTCTTGTGCATACCGCTGTTCCATGTACTTTCTCAGCGTCCTTCTGTTGTTAGTGATTACCGCTGATAGGATCCGCTGACACTATACTTCTTCTCTTATGAATGCCCTTCTGAATATAAATCTCTCCTTAAGTTCTTACTAATTGGCGTATGGCATTTTCTTCACCTACATTTTGCCTCTTTCATCTTAAAAGACTCTAGTCGCTGAAGATGAAAATCCCTTGTCCGCCGAAAATGCCAGCGTATTTCCTCTGTCAGTACTCTTCTCCACGTGTAGCTGCATGCCGTAAATTTCTGGGCTGCTTTATGACCTGTTACCTACTTGGCCGGTTGAGATCCCACCTATAAATATCTCCTTTCCTCCCATCTTCTCCATTTTCCTTCTTAGCCTTTCTTTGTTTATCTTCTTCTCTGAAAACCCTAAGTCAGAAAACCCTAACCTCCTCAGGCCGTCGCTGCTCAGTCGAGAACAGCCTATTTCCGCCTCTTTTTCAATTTCCTTTTGGTGTAAAAACTCTTTTTGGCTACTGCTCTACAAGATTATCCCTCCAGATTTAACTTTTATTCACTTTTCCCTTACTCCGGTGAAATTTCACCTCTGCAACTTCCTTTCTCCGGCTAAACTTCATCTTTTCCGACTGTCCAATGGCTTCTACAGACTCTTCTTATGATCAGGAAAGAGAACTTCAGCAACAAGGGTCTAACAACGAGGACGCCGAGTCGTCTTCACATTCTCGAGACCAAGAATCTGAAGATGAGGAATCTTCTGATGTGGGCGACATGCCTTCTTGGGGTGATGAGTGGGCGGAATACTGCTCCAAAGATCATAAAATTACTCCAGCGCTTAACATTTCACCTCTTCCCGGCGTCACTATGTGCTCTGAGAAACTCCTTCTAGATCATATCCGCCAAGATGGTCAAGATGAAAAACATTTGGTCATATCGATGGGCCAGATTAGAGCCGGATATCAATTCCCCCTCTATGATCCTGCCAATCCTCTTCTTCTTCGCCTGCTGAAGCGCGTGAACAAGCATCCTGCTCAACTCTCTGGTAATTCTATTCGCATTCTCTATGAGTGGGTTGCCCGCAGTAACGGCTGTACGCTCTATCCTAATATTACTAGGAATCCAGCCTTTATTGATAAGGAGCTATATACCGTTGAAAACTTTATTGATCAATACCACGTGAAGCCTAGCTCTAGAGCCGGCGAACCTTGGCTATATCGTATTGAGTCAAGAAGAGGTTCAAACAACCCCAAAAAATTCTTAAGGGACGTTGACAGGGAGGCTTCTACTACCAAGAATCCCACAGTCCGCCATAAATCTGAAAACCGCTAGGGCGAAATCCCTTGCCAAGTTGAAGGTCCTTGGCTCAAAGGTTTTGAAGATGAAAACAAGACTATTCCTCGTGAAGCGTTTCTCCCTGAGCATTCTGACTTGGCCAATCACGACTTTTGGTCCGTCCGCTGGGATGAGGAGAACCAATATCTCAAGAAGGATGGAAAATTTGTTGTTGGTGAAAAGAAGAAATGGGTTAAGAAATCCGAGTTCTGCAAACCGCCTACTAAGAAAGGACAGGGCACCAAGAGGAAAGGAAAGGAGGGAGGCACTGTTGAGGTAACAAACACTTTGTTCTTATTTTTGAAATATATGTATATATTTGCCTCTGTTTGTTAACTTAACAGCAGACGATGATTTTCCTTTCTACAGCCTCCTAAGAAAAAGTCTAAGCCAGAGAAACCTGTTAGCGCAAAAGATCGTGTTAAAGGTCTTGTTAGTGTACTTCCTGGTATGACTACCGCTGGTTCCAAGAAAAATGACAGCGTTAAGTCTACCGCTGGTGAATCCAAGAAGAATGCTAGTGTCAAATCTGTCGGCGCTGCAAAGAAAGATGGCGCTCCTCCCAAAAGGAAAGACAGCGGGTCTTCAATGAAAAAGGATGGAGAATCTTCCAAAAACAAGGGTGGTGAAACCGCCGAGAAAAAAGACAACAAGTCTTCTGAGAATGATGATAAGATGCCGAAAATCAAGAAGACTCGTGCTTCCAAGGGTGGTGATCAGCCCATCAATCCTGTTACCGCCAATGACCTTGTTTCTGAGGATCAATCTGTGAAGTCTGCTGACGAGCGTCATGCTGATGAAGTGTTTGAAGAAACTCCTATAACTCCACCAGCTACCACTTCCAATACTGCCACCACAGGGCAAGGTACCGCTGATATGAACGTGGATACCGCTGATGAGAATACTGTCGAGACGCAAGTTCCTGAGCAGTCAACTAATCTAGTTGGATCTTCCTCTTCCTCAGCAGCCAACAATATTGCCTCAGCTCTTCATCACCTTCTCTCACTCAACATTCCGCCTTATCCTTCTGCCGGCAGTACTTCTACAGAAGCTCAATTACCGCCGAACAAGCTAATGGAGTTCTTTGCTAAATTGCTGTCTCAAGATGAGAGTGGTTCTCATACTCTTTATCTGGAGTCAATGAGCAAGCTAAGCGAACCTGGGTTAGCGCTGAAGCCCGCTGACCTTACTACCGCCGTTTCTCATCTCACTCCTTATGAACAGTTCTGCATTGCTGTCATGGTAAATATCACTGCCTCAGTTTCATCTTTTGTCTTTACCTTCTTACCCTACTAATCTCCTGCATTCTATAGGATTTCCAGCGCAATCTAGGTGGTATCACATTGAACGCTCAATTAAAGCAAGAACTGGATGATCTGCGTCAAGCAAAAGCTGAAGTAGATAAAGCCCATGCTTCCGTGAAACACCTGTTAGCTGAGGAAAAGAAGCAGAGCTATCGTCATTGGGCCAACTGCAATCAACAGAAGAAAAAAGTTGACGAACTCCAAGGTTAGTAATTGTTTTCTGTCTTTCATACAATAATAATATTATTTTTTTTATTTATTCTGTTTCCCTTTTTCCCAACGCCTAGTCTCTTTCCCTTATAAGGTCGCCGACAAAACCCTGATAGTCGACTACAACGGGCTGAAACTGAAATTGGTAAGTTGATTAGTGCTAACAACAAACAGCGTAATATGTTAGTCAGCTTGGGTCAGAATGTTAAGTGGTACCGCCAAGAATTGCGTAATATTACTGAGCTTAACGTAAATCTTGATCATCTGCTCAAAGCTTCTGAAGCGGATGTGGCATGGAAAAAGAGTGAACTGGACAACGCCTCCCGCTTAGCAGAATTGGAACGTAAAGCCAAGGAAAAAATGACTGTAGAGCATATGAAGCTGTCTTCCCAACTAAAGGAAAAAGAGACCACCATTTCCCGTCTATCTTCTACATTAGTTTGCCGTACCGCTGAGAGGGACTCCGCCAGAACTGAGATTCAACATCATAAGGATTTCGCCCAAATTCATGGGAATCGTGCTAGGGAGCTGAATGAAGAAAATACGATACTTAGACAGAAAATCAAACAAGCCGTTGGCCCCTGCTCTGATCAGGAAGTTCTTAATAGACTTGATGAAATAAGTACCGCTAAAAAGGGTATCCAAGAATATGTTAGCGGTCTAGAAGGTAGCTTTTTAGGATTTTCTTGTTCCATGTAATTTGCAATTTGCCATTGCCTCAGCGCTAACGCTATACCTTTCTTTTATTTTCAGAGAAGAACAAGCAATTGGAGTCCCAGCTAGAGGAGCAGACCGCTATTTTGAAAGAACACAGCGGATGTACCGCCAAGATTGCTGGGTTGGAGGGACAAGTAAAAGAGCATCAGACGTGCGGGGACAAATTACATGCGCTCGAAACTGATTATATGGATTGTACTGGTAAGATTACCAACTTGGAGAATGATGTTAAAGCTCTCCAGGATTACAAGGTGAAGTTTGATGATGAAGCGTCTAAATCTGCTAAGCTTCAGCGTATGCATGATGGCCTTAAATCTGAGCTGCGTCTCACCAGGAAGTCTATTCAAAACCTAGAAGAGCAAAATGCTTCCGATGTTAGAATGGATGGTTTCTATGCTGTTCAAATGTACTTGGCAAAGTTCTGTCCTGATAATGATTTGGATATTCCAGAGGATTATGCTCCTGGACGCGATCCACCTCCCATGGAAAATGCTCCTGGTGCCGCTGATAATGAAGGTAACGCTGAAGATGCCATTGAGGTACACAGCGGTTCAGATGAAAGTGCTGAAGAGGAAGAGAACGCCGAAGATGATAGAGACTTGCAACCAAAAACTCATGATTCTCATCATGATGGCGGCAAAGATGCTAGTGTTGGCAATGAACAAGATATTCCTGAATATCAGCGTCAAGACGCTAATGATCCAAACTAAGAGAAGGGTGGAGCTTCTACTAATGCAGAAGAAGAAGATAAAGACACTTCTACCAAGGATCCCAATATGGTTGTTGACAACCCTTGAGATCTCCCAGAGTGGAAGTCCAGATTAATATTTTCACCTTTTGGCTATCAAATGTACTTTGAATAGCTATTTTATTTAACTTGCTTTATGTCAATCGTGAGATATAGATGTATTTCTCACTTTTTGTTAAAGAACTCTAGTAGACATTTATCTACCTTTGCATTTCGTTATACATATATATGAATCTTTCTATTTGTTTCCACCGGTGTAATCGAATCCATTTTAGTTTAGTGATGAACTGACAGCATTCATTCTGGCCACCACGCCCCCATTTTCGCTATACATTGTTACTTGTGCCCGTCGGCGATCTAATATAAGTGGTTGGTTAACCGTGAGCCGTCCCTACTGGGAGTTCTCATGGAGTTTTATATTTTTCTGCCATCACTTACAGATCAACAAGTAACGCGTCAGGAATTTTAATGCCTCAGTTAGCCAGAACTACTCTTAGTCAGACATCTAAAATTCTTCGTATACACCGGCGTATGACTTTTATGGCAGCTTTGCCTCGATATATGGCTATTGAGCCTTGTAGAATTTTTATTTGGCAAATTTGCCTCAGCGTATGGCTATGTAAGCCTTATAGAATTTTTACTTGGCAAATTTGCCTCAGCGTATGGCTATGTAAGCCTTATAGAATTTTTACTTGGCAAATTTGCCTCAGCGTATTTGTCGCTGTATGTGAAAAAGTAATGACGCAATAATTTGTTAACGGGGTTCGGCGCATAAAGCAAACCTACATCCCCGGATCTTATTCACTGCAGATTACAAAAGCTAATAAGACCTCTTGGGTATTATGCCCGCCCAAGACTTCGGATTTTTACATATATCCTTATGGATAGAATCTTTTGATAAACTTGGCATTCCATGGATGCTCAAGTTCCTTTCCATGCTCATCAACTAACACATAAGCTCCACTACCCGCTACACGCTTGACGACATAAGGGCCTTCCCAATTAGGTTCCAGCTTCTTACATCCTTTCTTCTTCTGATACGGCGGTATCTCTCTTAACACAAGGTCGCCAGGCTGGTAATCTCTCTTCACTACACGCTTGTTATATTCTCTGGCTAGACGGCGGTGGTAATTCTCCATATGAGTCAAAGCAATAAGCCGCTGTTCTTCCAAGTCATCTAATTTTGCCAAGATTAAGTCTGTGTTGAGGTTCTTCTCCCAAGCTTCGTGTTTTGTCGTTGGCAACATGACTTCTGATGGAAGTACTGCCTCAGCACCAAATGTGAGTAAGAAAGGAGATGCGCCAGTTGCTTCTCTGACTGTAGTTCTGTAGGACCATAAAACGTTGTGGAGATGCTCACACCATGCCTTCTTGTGTCCCTCAACTCGCTTTTTTAACCCCATTCCTATTGTTTTGTTGGTGGCCTCCGCCTGCCCATTGCTTTGAGGATAGATAGGAGTGGATTTTCCCAGTTTAACGCCATATGTTGCCAACAGGTTCTCAATGTTTTCGCCCACCAATTCTTTCCCATTGTCAGTGCAAATTTCCGCTGGGACACCAAAACGACAGAATATATTTTCCCATATAAATGTAAATACTTCTTTTCCTGTTCTTTGCCTGAGCGCCTTAGCTTCACACCATTTGGTAAAATAATCTGTTGCCACGATAATATATTTGCGCTGTCCCGACCCTGGTGTCAGCGGTCCAATGATGTCAATCCCCCACTTGGCAAAGGGCCAAGGGCTTAATACTGAATTTAACGAGACTGCTGGCGCTTTTATTTTGTTTGCATATAGCTGGCAATTCCTACACCGCTTAGCATATTCAGCAGAATCACCATTCATCCAAGGCCAGTAATACCCTTGCATCTTTACTTTTAGAGCCAGCGCTTTTTGTCCGCTGTGATTTCCACAGTCTCCTTCGTGAATTTCCTTTAACAGCTTCTTTCCTTCATCTCTTGATACGCATCGTAATAGTGGCCCAGCAAATGATCTTCTGTATAGGACGCCGTCTCTTAGCTCATAATTTCTTGACCTGCTGATAACCTTGTGCGCTAGAAGTTTATTTCCAGGAGTGGTGAGATGCTCCAAGTAGTATCTTATAAAAACTCTCCAATCTGTTTCCGCTGATTCTTCAATATCTACCGCCAGGACCTCCTGTTGCTTTCTTCCCTCTATTGATGACATTTTTAACCTTTCAATTGCTATCGCCGGTACCTCTGGATCTGCCATCATTGAAGAGATAAATGCTAGTGCATCAGCATGTCTGTTGTCATTTCTACATATATGCCTAAATTCCAGACCAGTGATCTTGTTAGCGTATTCTCTTGCCACTTGTAAATATTGCTTCAACGAGCTATCATGTGCTTCATATCTGCCTAAGATCTGTCGAATGACAAGCTGAGAATCACTAGTCAAACGAATGTTGCTGATGTCCATTTCGATTATGAGTCTCATGGCGTGTATCACCGCTTCATATTCTGCTTCATTATTTGTAGCTGGGAACTCTAATCTGAATGAGTGGACTATCCTTGAGCCTTTTGGAGAGATAAAAACTATGCCAATTCCTTTGCCTTCTTTATTAGCTGAACCATCAACATATACTTCCCACTGGTTTGGATCTCTTTTCAGTAAGTCTGGGACTCCTTCATCTGGATCTTCCTTCTCCATAAATGGAATATCTTCAGTTTCTTCCTCTTCTTCTTCAATGGGAAAGTCCGCCAGGAAATCAGCAATAACTTGTGACCTTTGAGCTGTCCTTATTTCATATTTGACGCCAAACTGATCTATCTGAGCATTCCATTTTGCAATACGTCCTGCTCTTTGAGAACTATGAAGAATGGCTTCAATAGGAGTTTTGGTGAGTACTGTTATGGGATGAGCATGAAAATATGGGCGAAGTCTGCTAGTGGCGAAAACCAGAGCTAGTATTAGCTGCTCTATCTTAGTATAATTCTTCTCAGCGGGCTGCAGAGTCCGACTAATATAATAGATTGGTGTTTCGCCTCCTTTTGTCCGCACTAAGACTGCACTGACCGCTGATGATGTGGCCGCCAAGTAGACTCTTAGTTCTTCTCCGTGTTCCGGCGGTTGGATGGCTGGCAAGGTAGCTAAGTACTTCTTTATTCCCTGGAAAGCCTCCTCATGGTCCTTTGTCCAGTTGAACTTTTCTCCTTTCTTCAGCATTTGGAAAAATAGTTTGCACTTGTCAGAGAATCGAGATATAAATCTGTTAAGAGATGCCAGTACACCATTTAAGCGCATAACATCCTTCAGAGTTACCGGCGAGGGCATTTCCAAAACAGCTTTGACTTTGGCCTGGTCTGCCTCTACTCCTTTCTTTGTAACAACATAGCCCAAAAACTTTCCGGATGTGACGCCGAATACACACTTTGCTGGATTGATTTTTAACTTAGTTATTCTTATGTGATCAAAAATTTCTTTCAAATCTTGTACATGATCCTTCTTTTTCTTGCTCTTGACCAACATGTCATCCACGTATACCTCCATAGTTTTACCTATCCACTTCTCAAACATATCTTGAGCCATTTTTTGATATGTGGCGCCAGCATTTTTGAGACCAAATGGCAATCTTGTATAACAAAATAAACCCTTGGTGGAGAAAAAGGCCGTATGACGCTGATCTTCTTCAGCCAGCGGTATCTGGTTATATCCAGAATAGCCGTCCATAAAAGACAGCAACTCATGCCCAGAGGTAGCATCAACGGTCTGATCTATGCTTGGTAGTGGAAAACTATTTTTGGGACACGCCCTGTTCAAGTCGCTGAAGTCAATACAAATTCTTACCCCTTTATTCTTCTTAGGAACCACCACCATATTGGCTATCCATTCAGGATATTGAACTGGTCTAATGATTCCTGACGCTCTCATTTTGTCAATCTCGGCCTCCACTGCTTCCTTGTACGCTGGTGCCAACTTCCTTGGACGCTGTTTGAATGGCCTAATCCTTGGGTCTATATCTAACCTGTGGCATGCAGTTTCTGGATCAATACCTGGCATCTCATTCATGCCCCAAGCAAAGACATCCACATATTCTCTTAGCAAAGCCTCTAGTTGCCGAGATTCTTCTTCATTTAATAAGGTACCAATTTTTACTATCTTAGGAGCATCTTCTTCACCTATGTTGATCTCTCTTGTAGGCTCTACCGCCGTGAAATGCAAATCTGGCTCACCCATAGGAGAAGGTTCCTTTAGTTGCTATAAAGGCGCCGATGAAGGTCCTATCGCTGAATCACCTTCCTTTACAGAAAGAATATATTTGTTGGGGTCGGCGACTAGCTCAGCTATTTCTTTAGTCTTGGTTGCTTCTTTTGTCTGCTGCTTCTTCTCAGTTATCCTTGCCTTTCGAGTTTCGCGCATCTTTACGTCTACTTCATTGCATGCCTTTGCTGTAGATGAGTCGCCAATGTATTCAGCTACCCCTTCTGGTGTTGGAAATCGCAACCGCTGATGATAAGTTGAAAGAACTCCCTTGATGCTGTGTAACCACGGTCTGCCGAGAATTGCTGCATACGGCGAGTCTACTTCCACAACACAGAAAGTGGTGTCCATTATCAGGGTTTTGCACGTAACAACCTTCATCTTCACTTCTCCTTTAGGCTTGGACGCTATCCCATTAAATCCATAAATGCTGTACGCGGAAGGAACTAATGACTCCACCGGTTCTTCTTTAGAATCCATAGCCTGGTATGCTGAGTTGAATAGAATATCGACAGAGTTCCCTGGGTCTACCAACACTCTTGGAACTTTGAATTTTCCTATCTGAATAGTAAGGACCAATGGATTCAAATGGCTTCTTGCCTCAGGTGATAGCTCTACCGCCGAAAAGTTTACTGGCTTTTTCATCCATTCTAGTAGTGGGCTATTCTTGACGGCGACACTGAAGATCTCTTTGCCACTACTATCCCTTTTGTGAATTCTTGACATTACATTATTATGAAATTCATCTCTACTGATTGTTGAATGTACAATTGAGAAACAATTCAATTCTTTCAAATCACGCTGAACTTCAACTTCAAATACTTCAGGCTTTGGCTGCACTGCTTGGATTGGTTGAACCTCCAATGGTGGCGCTGGTGGTAACTCTAAGAAATCTTGAAATCTTCCCATACGGATGAATCTATGCACCTCTCGCTGAACTCCTGTGCAGTTTTCAGTTGAATGACCATGGAACTGATGATACTGGCAGTATTGACTGGTATTGGTAGGGTTCGCCGGATTTCCTCTGTTAAAAGGATAGCGGATTTCATTCCTTGATGCTGAACTTTCTATCTGTCCAAATGCATCAGTGTATGTGACACGTAGCTTTGGCAGCGTGACGTCTTGGAAATCTGGGTATCCTGACTTTCTGTCGCCAAATCTTCTATTATCATTGTTGAATCTCCTATCACCATTCCCCTGTCGCCTATTGTCATATCCTCCTCTGTTATCTCCGTAATTTCTTCTATCATTGCTAACATATCTTCCTCTATTGTCTTGATCATCTCTTCCTGCATAAGTGTCTCTTTTTCCATGATTCCACTGTTGACTGCCATTCTGCCGATGCTGCTGTCTTTCTTGTGGCTGCTGATGTGGGACAACTGCCGCTGATTTTTTAGCTGCTGCTTCCTCCAATTTTTTGTGTTCCTTTCTAATCCATTCCTTTCTTGCTTCTTCTTGTTCTTCTGGCGACAAATTGTTGATAGAGTGAGCATGCTTTGCGCTTTCTTTCTTCTGGCGTTTCTTCTTCCCGCATTTCTTCATATACCAACCATTCATTTTGTCTTGCCCTTAACTCTCCTATATCTGCCACTGGAGTCCAATATAAAGACTGGAACATCTGATCCGTTGTTTCCATGCCACTAATGAATGCTCCCATCTTTTCTTTGTCAGATACCGCCGTCCCCACTTCACTGCACAATTTCCTCCACCTCATGATGTAACCTCTACACGTTTCCATAGGTCTTTTCCTGTTGTTAAACAACTTCTCTGCCCCTGGGCGTACTCTCTTGTTTTGAATGTAATTTGCAATAAATTTCTCTTCCAATTGTGCGTATGTCTCAATTGACTTTTCTTTCAGACTGCCAAACCAAGCCAAAGCTTCGTCCTTGAGAGCAGCAGCAAACGACATGCACATTATTGGATCTGAACCAGTCCAAGCTGTTAAATCTCTTCTGTAGCTTTGCAAGTGTAATGTTGGATCTCCTGTACCGTCGAAGATTGATGAAAAAGTTGGCATACTAAATCTCTTGGATACATATCCGTACGTGATTTCATCTACAAATGGCGTCTTCTTTGCTTCTGAAATTGCCTTTTTTAGTTTATCGTCTTTTGTCTGTCCGGCGGCTTCTTCTATCTTTTTCTCCATACGGCGGAATCTTCTTGAGATGTACTCTTGTATATCTTCCATCCTGCCCGAGTCAGCGTAACTTTCTTCACCGTGATTAGATTTCCCAGCCCTCTTACTTCCTTCTTCCTTTTTCGCTGTAGATGCTTCCACCTCTGGCCTTGCAAATCTGTTCTTTTGATGTTTGTGTACTGTATGAGTTGAGCGGCTCCTGTTTCGACTTTCCATTAGCTGCCTATGCTGTTCTGCCAATTGTAAGTTGCTCTGAAGGATAATGTCCATCTGCCTTTGCATCTACAACTGCATCTGAGCTTGATTTATGGTGCTTTGCTTAAAGAACTTCTTTAGCAATTCTTCAGTATTGTTAGCGGATTTTCCTTCCGATACTGTTATTGGCGCCGTTCTTGATGCTCCAACAGCTGTCATCATTCTACTGCTACCTCCTATCTCTTTTGAAGTATTACCAGCTGCTCTCGAGGCTAACCCATTAGAGTTGAGATTACCATTTACCACTCTTGATAGTCCTTCAACTGCATGAGATGTTTCACCGGGAATTGCTGTTTCTTTAATGGTGCCGTCATCCACTGCTTTTCCTTTACTTTGCGCTGGGACTTCTTCTTCCTCATCCTCTTCTGGTATTCCATCCAAATGTGTTATGTCTTGCATCAGAATAGGACCCAAAGTCTCTGTCTGCTGTTGAGGTACCGCTGACTGTGTTGCCGCTGTTTGCTGTGAAAGTACTGCTGACTGCATTGTTGCTGTCTGTTGTTGTTCTGATGTCGGCGCCATTGGCTGTTGTTGCTGACTCACTGGCTGTGGTATTGTTGATTGTTGTTGATGAATCACTTGCTGTGGTGTTGTTGACCGCTGACCAGCATTGCCATTCAAGAAGAAATCGTGTGCAAACCCTAACGGTGGTACCGCTGAACTTCTCAAGTTGTGTCGATTAGTAAGGGAAGCAGACTCAGCGGGTGTAGGAAATTTCGAAGCTTTACTTGTTGACGCTGTACCTCCTTTCCGCTTAGTCGCCATTTTTAGTATCCTGTGTAGAAAACAACAAAAGCACTTCCTGACAGTATTAAGCTAGCTTGACTGTTAGCAAATGCCAAATTCGTTAGTGGAGGCGGTTGAACAATTTCTGACAAAGTAGGAAACAAACAAAATAGTACAGAACAGCAGCAACAACA
>JAJJMA010030102.1:0-12494 GCA_023529015.1 Papaver nudicaule
AATGACATGCTTCTATGCATATAAAATTGTACCATTTGGTACACGTTTACCGTTCCCAGAGTACCATTTGAATACTCAGCTTTCAGAGGTGAAATCATAAGCTAAAATATTTGAGAAATCAGAACTCAAGTATCCAAATTCTCCATTCATTTGCAAGACATAGACATACGTCACATACACATAACCATTCAATGCAAGCTAACCAGTATAATAAGAGGTTACAGATACACCAGGCCACAACCACTGCTCCAAGTTGACACCACAAGATTCTATTGTCATCCTTCACCTTATCAGAATCTGAATCACTTGCATTGTAACCTGAAAACATGATACATCCACACACAAAACCTATCAGACCCATTCACCATCATTAAGGACGCGTAAATGAAACCAAAGAACTATCCAAGCTCTTCCCTGTAATCTCAAATTCAAAAACGAAAAAAAAATGTTATGTCATGATAAGGCGAGCGAGGCGCTAGTCAAGGTGCCTAAGGCGCAACGGAGGAAATTTTACCTTTCTTGCATCTTTGGGGATTGCGTAACCATTGTATGTGGTTCCTCGGATCTAAATAAAGGGCGCTCCCTCAATTCTCTAAAGACAAAAGACCAGTCGACCAGACTTATTTGGGCCCAGCAAGAAATTATTTTGGGCCTATTGGAACTATTGTCTTCCTTCCAAGATGCGCTGATTTTGGCGCTGCAGAGATTACTTTGGCGCTTCAAAACAATAAAACCATCCAAAGGATAGTTATAAGGGATGTCCAAAAAGGTATGAAAAGTCTAAGATACCCTTACAGATTAATCCACCCCTAAATCATAACTAATAACCCAAATTTTATAACCCTAATCCTAAAACAAAAAACAAAAACAAAAACTAATAAACTTCTCCTCATTTCTCATTCTCTACTCGTTATCTTTTCCCTCTCCTTCTTCATTTTTCCCATTCATTCGTTCCTCGTCTCGATTCATCGCCGATATGAAAAATTCATTGTCTCTAATCAGTTTAAAGACCCCAATATGCGTCTCATGTACTAATTCTGAACAAACCCCATGTTTTGAATCATGTTTTCATTGTTTTTTTAGGTTAGAATCATCGATTTGGGGCTGTTTTTTTCGCACCAGTTGGTTTTACGGTTTGGATTTCATATGAAACCGAGGCGTAAACTAGTTTTTACGTCTTGTGATTCTTCATGAAGTAAGGCGTAAAATATTTACGCCTTACAAACCAAGGCGTAAAAGATGCCCTAGTTTTGCCCTAGAATGTTTTACGCCTACCAAACCAAGGCGTAAACATTTTGGAATGTGCTCACAAAAATGTGAACCGTAAACATCAAAATCAAACCGTAAAAAAAAAAAATGCAACCAAACCGTAAACCATTGAATTGGGGCATAAAAAATGAATTGGGGCGTCAAAACCAAACCGTAAAAAAAAAAATGCAACCAAACCGTAAACCATTGAATTGGGGCGTAAAAAATGAATTGGGGCGTCAAAACCAAACCGTAAAAAAAAAAAAAATGCAACCAAGCCGTAAACCATTGAATTGGGGCGTAAAAAATGAATTGGGGCGTAACAACATCAAACCAAGGCGTAAAAACTGAATTTAACGCCCCAATTCATTTTTGTTTATGCCCCAATTCAATTTTTTACGCCCCAATTCAGTTTTCACTCCCCAATTCAGTTTTTACGCCTTGGTTTTGATGTTTACGGTTTACATTTTTGTGAGCACATTCCAAAATGTTTACACCTTGGTTTGGTAGGCGTAAAACATTCTTGGGCAAAACTAGGGCATCTTTTACGCCTTGGTTTGTAAGGCGTAAATCTTTTACGCCTTGGTTTGTAAGGCGTAAATCTTTTACGCCTTACTTCATGAAGAATCACAAGACGTAAAAACTAGTTTACGCCTCGGTTTCATATGAAATCCAAACCGTAAAACCAACAATCGATGATTCTAACCTAAAAAAACAATGAAAACATGATTCAAAACATGGGGTTTGTTCATAATTGTTTATCAGGGGTGGTGGCGGGGTGGTGGTGGCGTTGGTAGTGAAGGAGGAGAAGAACATGGTTGTTTTCGTTAGCCTATTTTATAAGGGTAAAACTGTCCATTTTTATAAGGGGTTTTTGGCTTTGATTCCCGATGACCCTATTTTGTCACCCTTTGAAGCGCCAAAGTAATCTCTGCAGCGCCAAAATCAGCCCATCTTCCAAGTATAGGAAGGGTGCTTTGAGCCACCCGAAAATTCTAACTCCCCTCCTTTGGTACCTCTCTTTAGTTATTTTGGTCCCCTTTAGTTTTTAACTTTTTTAAATACCAAACTACCCTTATATGATTAGTCATAATTATTAGATTATAGTTAATAATAAGATTAGAGTTAAGTATATATTAGGTGTTTAGATTAATTTTGGAGAGAGAAAAATCAGATTTTTGGGTTTAGAGAGAAGAAAAAGAGGAATTTTTTTTTTTGGAATTCAAAGGTAATTTTGTAAACCCATTTCATCCTAGTTGTTGATTGTTGTGTTTGTATGATGTATGGTGTTGATTGGAGTGTTGAATCGAACGATTTAGATGAAAAAAAGCATTTTTAGAACTTCATTCGGCTCCCAAAAAAACCCAGAATAGGGGCCGAATGCTCCATTGCTCATGAGCACGAAGAACAATTCGGCCCCTAAATGCTTATTTTTTTTAGGGCCGAATGTGTATTCGGCCCCTAAATCCTTATTTTTTTAGGGTCGAATGTGTATTCGGCCCCTTTTTTTATTTTTATTTTTTTTAGGGCCGAATGTGTATTCGGCCCCTAAATCGTTATTTTTCTTAGGGCCGAATCCACATTCGGCCCTCACGATATTATGTAATAGAGGCCAAATGTTTAAGTGTTTCTATCGGATGTTTTAGTGTTTCTATTTTGCCCTTGTTGAACATAATTGGGCATTTGCTTTGAGAATTTCTAGATGAAAGACTCTTGAGTCTGAGATAAGCGCAAACAGACACTGATTATCCTGGCAAATTTGGGGGCGAGCCCAAATTTAATGGGGGCGAAGGCGAATCCAAAATAGGGTCACAATGAAGTAAAGAGATCATCCCATATGGAATATATTTTTTTAAATACAAAACAACCCTTCATTAGTAGAAATTAATGATATGATTAGGTGTTAACTAAATTTGATTAGCAAAAATTATTAGTGTGACATGTTATATTATGGTTATCAAAAAAAAATGAAATTAGAATTTAGTGTTTGGAGAGAGAAGAAGGAGAGGGTTTAGGGGGGAAAAACTTGGGTTTACCCAAAATGAGTGATTCAAGTCCTAAAAACGATCATGAGTTTCTCTCAAAGCGGGTTGATCAATCATGTTTCAATAATATAGAAGATGAAGCCGCTATGGATATGTTGCACGATCAAAATCTATTGTACAATGAAGAACAAGACTCTCTTGGGTATGAAGATCCTCTTGATGCAAACGAGTCTCAAAAACACTCAAATGAACAACCCAAGCGTGAATACAACGAGGTATGCATCCTAAAATGTCGCGATTATATGTAAAAATCCTTAAATCATCAAAATCGTGCTTGTTTCGAAACCGGAGTCGTCATACTCTGTGTCAAAAGCTCGACGATCTATCCAAATCGTCGAGGAATTTTTGATCATCATGACGACTCTGTATATGAAGCACACTCAGAGATGAACAATCGTCACAGTTTTTGTCCAAACCATGACGATTTAATGGCATGTAAATTTACGTGGGGCCATTAAATGCGGATCGTCATGGTTGTGTTTATAACTGTGACGATTTTGTGGTCTCAAATATATCCTCTCTGTCCCAAAAACCAACTAAATCGTCATGATATTTTTGAAAACCATGACGATTTTCTTTTGAAATACTTAAGTTGGCATACAATTTGAAACAACCTTGACGACTCCTGTGGTATTTCTGACGACCTCTTTCTATGTAGTTTCCTTGGTTGGATGCGGAGGAAGTAGACAATCAACCAGAAGCCCTCAAAATGAGAACTGAAGATACCACCGACTTTTATATGACTAATGAGGTATGCCACCATTGTTTTTTTCCGCACATGTTTCCATGTCACTTGATTTTTGTCCTTTGTTTGAAATTTATCATCTTTGTTAATGTAGACATGGGAAAGTAGAGATGAGGCGGTAGAGTGGGCTAAAACGAAAGCAAAAGAAATAATGTGCGTGGTTGTGCAGAGTAACTGTGTAGGAAAGACTTATGTTCAAATGATTTGCCAGCATGGACGCAAATTTGAAAGTCACAAGAAAAAGGGTGATGTGTACGTGCGGAAGAACGCCAAGCGAAAAGTGTCCAAGACTATCTCAAAGAAGACGGAATGCCCTTTCAGGATGATATTCAATAAGAAGAGAGACCCAGACAATAGGTGGATTTGAAGAGCATAGTATGTGGTTGGCACAACCATCCGGAACCTGATTCTCTTGTTGGATATGCTTATGTTGCAAAGTTGAGTGAAGCGGAAATTGATATAGTAAGGGAGATGAAAGGAATTGCACCCCAAAAGATTCTGAGTGTGATTAAAGAGAAGTTCAAAGGCAACCTTTCCACAATATCCCAAATTTACAACGCTAGAGCAATGTTACGAAGGGAGGAATGGGATGGAAGAATGGTTATGCAACAATCGGTTTGGTTGGCAGAGAAACACAACTATTACATTAATCACAGGGTCGGGATGAAAGACAAGGTAACACACATTTTCCTAGCTCATCCCAAGATGATAGAATTAGCTCTGTGCTTCCCTCAGATATTGATGATGGATTGCACTTATAAAACCAATAAGTACAACCTGCCTTTATTGAACATCGTGGGTCAGACATCGGAGAAATCATCATTCACAGTGGCTTGGTGTTTTATGCAACACGAGACAAGGGACGACTACAAGTGGGCACTAAACGAATTGAAAAAAATCTACAAGGGTCAAACTCCGGGGGTGATAATAACGGATAGAGATATTGCATTGATGGGGGCAGTACAAGATGTTTTTCCGGATGCACAAAATTTCCTTTGCAGTTGGCACATCCAACAAAACATCTTAGCAAGAACAAAGATTCATTTCCAAAAGCCCAAAGGAAAGACGGGTTGCGAGCGTTCGGAAGAGGAAGATGACCGAAGGAGTAAACTGTCTAAAGATGAACTACAGAAGGAAAAAGATAAAGATGATGCCGAATACGTAGCCGGGGGGGAAAAATGGAAGGAATATTTGTTAGACTGGGATGAATTGGTTCACTCGAAGACCAAGGAGAAGTTTTATGCAAATTTGAAAAAGTGGGAGGATTTATGGAGACCCAAGTATCATAAAGCGGTGGATTATTGCATGGATACGTGGTTAACCGAACACAAACAAAGGTTTGTTTATGCATGGACCTATGATTATCCTCATTTCAAGAATGAGGCAACGAGTATGGTTGAGGGATCTCATGGTCGGTTGAAGAGGATGCTCGATGTATGTCACAATGGGGTTGTTACGTTACAAGAAGGTATCCATGAGTATAGTAATCATGATTTGTGGAAGATTCAAAAAGAAATGGGAAAGAGTAGGAGCTCGTTTTGCACCAGTTATAATGAGGAAGAGAAGAGATTTCTTCGTTATATTACCATGCGAGTATCTCATTGGGCGATAAATTATATGATGAAGCAACGTGCTATTTTTAAAAAGATGGAAGATCAAGGTATCGTGCAAGTTTGTGAATGTAAGACGATGATCGGTATAGGACTTCCGTGTCTTCATCGCCTCGGTAGATATGAAGACCATGTTCCGCTCGAGGATATTCATCCCTTTTGGAAGCAACTCTCATTCATTCCTGCTCATACATTCGAGGATACACAATCTTGGGTCGACACCGATGTGCATCGTGAAATACTTGAATCATACCCAACCATGAATCATGTGAGTAAACTAGCTTTGCGTGAACGCACCATTCTTTCCCTTAATCGTGTGATGACTACTGCTGAAGAACCAGAGATAGAAAAACCAATTGGTAGACCAATCAGCTCAACCTCTTTTAGTGAAATTAGGAAGGAAAAGAAGTTTCAAAAAAGTACTAAGAGAAACCCCACCCTAGCAGAGTTAGTGGAAGCCGAGTACACAGCGGGGGAGAAGAAGCATAAGAGTGACCGGAAGATGGTGCTTACCCAAGAGAGTTCTGCTGACCCAAAAGCAAAAGTTCTATCCAAGGTTAGAGAAACAACTCAAGGAGTGGGAACATCATTAGTGTCATCGTGGGTAGGAAGTGCTCCAACGGTCGATAATGAGGAATTGTGCACTCCACAGTCAAACCAACAAAGCGGAATGCAAACAATCGTTATTGAGGTTGGACCAATGAAGACCCCCAGGGATGCAAACACCGGAAGACCATTGAGGACCATTCATACAATTTACAAAAACTATATGAAGGACATCCCTTGGATCATCAGTGATTTCGTCATATCACATGACGACGTCGATGGGGATGGACATTGTGGTTACCACGTTGCTTGTGAACAGTTGGGGCATTTTAATGACGCGGATGCGATGGGGTTGAGCCAGGTAGAATATGTAAGGGCAGAGATGGCCGCTCAACTACTGAAGGACAAGGAAATGTATATTGATTTGATGCACCAAAGCGACACGATGGTTCAAGCTTATGAATTTAAGGAGTTGATGGCTAGTGTGAAAGGACGTAAGCGAGCTAAGACTGCTTGCTATAAATATTGGATGAAGATACCTCAGTGTGGCCAACTTTTAGCGGATACTTTTCACTGTGTTGTTCACTCCTTCACTCCTAAGTTTCCTTCAGGGAGTTTCACATTTATCCCCTCGAAGGCAGTTTGCACACCGGAGAATCAGAATAGAAGAATTGTTATGGCTTTTGTGAAGGAACGCCATTTTATAGGGTTGAAGCTCGAGGACAAGTGTCCGCTACCACCGGTGTACCTGCATAATTCCAAAGGTACTTTTACCTTAAGTGCTCTGGAGTGGAAGAAGAATTACGAGTTTTCTTTGCAACTTTGGGCGATAACCGATAACGCTTTGCGTAGTATTAACATTCCTAACAAGTAGTGCGCGTGAGTTGTTTGAACAACTATATTTTGTAACTTTGGGCGATAACCGATAACGCTTTATTTCGTATTTATAACTTTTTTGTAAGTGTTTTCTGCACTACATCGTGTTTTGAGTTCAGTGTCTTAAAAAGTTCAAAGGATCACAACCCAAATCGTCAAGGTAACTGCCAAAACCATGACGGATGAATACCAAATCGTCATACTTATGGGTCCAACCCATGACGATTTGAGGCAAATTTCGGGCAGAGAAGGGAACTTGGAAGGACCTTAATCGTCATGGTTTGAGTTAATAATATGACGACATAAACCTTAAATCGTCATATTATCTCTTTGAACCATGACGGGTTTAGGGAATGTCGGGCAGAGAAGGGAACTTGGAAGGACTTAAATCGTCATGGTTTGAGCTAATATTATGACGACTTCAACCAAAAATCGTCATATTATCTCGTTGAACCATAACGAGTTTAGGCAAATTTCGGGCAGAGAAGGGAATTTTGAAGGATCCAAATCGTCATGGTTTGAGTTCCTAATATGACGACTTGTGGGTAAATCAGTAAAATCGTCACATACGATTTTATATCCTTGACGACTTAGGCATTTAAACCGTCCCAATTGTTCATCTTTTACCTCAAACATTCCTTTTACCCTATCGATCAATATGGCCATATGCAATCAAGAAATTGGTTCAAGTAGTAGTGGTTATGCATACCAGCTTAACTTAATAGAAAAGTTCAACTAATTCAACAAACAAAATAACCCAATTCAACAACTAAAGCTAATACAAAATACGTAGGGAAAGGTTGCCATAAGTTCATTCATTCATAGGGATTAAAGACGCGTCGTCCCTTCGTATCCACCATCTTTCGGCCGCGAATCATGTTGATGCGTACAACCCTATCACATTCAATACAACAGCAGCTATAGTGGGGCTTTTCCTGACGTAGTGTATACAAATGACGTTGATGAATCACACGTGGATCATCCTCGCGAATCGGTGGTGGGTTTTGATGATAAAGCTCAGAAGCAAATGGAATTACTGGATACTGACGATGACTGGGGCCAGGCAGATATTCAGGAACATAATCCCCCCGCAATCGTCGTGGGGGAGGTCGATCAACCTCTGAACCAAATGGATAGCGAGGAGGGCTGAGCTCTTCGAGGCTAGACAAAATAGCAATGACCATGAAATATATTGTCAAGGTTGGTGGAAGGTACGACAAAATAACAAAATCATCACTCACATGATAATAAGTAGAATGTACGAGAGCACAAAAACCAACTACATAGAATTTAGGGAACAAAAGTTTAACTAACAATTTAGTAATTCAACAACTAAAGAAATTGAAAACACTTTAAGGAAAGATTGTTCTAAGTTCACTCATTAGGATTGATAACACGCCCAGATCTGGTTACATCCCCAGATCTCTCAATCATGTTGTTGTGACGTATCACCCTTAGACAGGTTGAACAAAAACAACGAAGCAACGGTTCCATGTCACCAACTCTTTTTCGTCGAAGATTGACTACATTATGTGTTGAAAACAATGGTATGAAAACAAAGTTATGTTCAGCAACGTTTTCCTCGGTTGGTAGTGGGAGTGGTAATGGAACTAGCTCACTCTGTGGAGCACTTGTCTCTCCAAGGCTGTATAGCATAACAAAGACCATGCATCAATATCGTCACGGTAAGGATGAACAACTTGACGACTCACAAACACATCGTCATGCTTTAGTATAACAATGTGACGACTTCTGAAAGTAAAGTTAAACCATTTTTCCTTTTTCTAACTCTAAAATCGTCACATACCTATCTTAAAACTTTACGACCATATAAATCAAAACAAATACGGCAGGAAATACTGGAACAAAATCGTCACGATAAGTTCTCTGATTATGACGATTTGAAAATTTGCGTACCCAGAATATGAACAATCGTCACGGACCTATATATAACCTCTACGAGTTATCTAAGTCGTCATGATATGTCTATCGAGCATGACGAGTTCTACAAATGTTTTACCCAGAACATGATGAATCGGCATGGATTTGAGATTTACCTCGACGATTTTTCTACTGTAACTACAAAAAAATTTACTATTATCATGCGAATCATAGTGTTTGTAGTAAACTAACCTCCTAATTGGAGACACATCCATGAATGGCTGCTGGGGTTGTTGTTCTTGTGGTTCTTCAAGCTCGGGTTGTTCCACAACACTTGATCTTGATGAAACTCTTCCTCTTCTTCCTCTTCTCACATAAACCAATAAACCATTATTCGATTGTGTTTGACCAACCATATTTGTTTGCAACGTAAGTTAATCAACAATGTAAGTTAATCTACAAACCAAGCTTCTTCAAAATCCGAATTTTGAATGTGTTAATTTTTTTTTGAAAATGGATTTTAGAGAGTAAGAAATGTAGTAGAGAGAAGAAGAGTGTTTGTTGATAAGGATATATAGAAGAGGGTATTTGTTTAGTTATGTAGTTAAATTAGTAGTAAGATTAGTGTAAGGACTTTTTAGTATTTGCACACAGTTTTAGCACCCCTTATAAACTGGGGTGGGATATTTGAAGTAGTGCTCGCCCCCATTAAATTTGGGCTCGCCCCAAAATTTGACAGGCTGATTATATATATTTTTCATTTGTTCTATTAGACTTTAGAGTACAATAATATACTTTTGATCCGAATATACCCCCATTCTGCCACCATTCTTCACCACACCATTCTTATTTGCGAGCTCTCTCCTGCTCCATCTGCTCAAAAAGTCTACCATCGTAAGCAGCTCGAACAGTTTCCTTGTGGAGTAACCCGTCCTTGTCCTTGCCGAGCATGTAGAGAATTTTCCATTCTGTATAGGCTGCCACCCTACAACCAGATAAAACAGATTTGTCTTTTCATGTCATGATTTAACCGAGATACTTCATAGACTAAGTGAAATGTCTGATGCGTTGAAGCAGGATGACGATGTAAAAGATGATTCTGCCGAAGAACTTTATCAGAAATATAAGCAGGTTTTTCTCAATTTTCCGTTTTCTTCACCGTCTCACGAGTGATTAAGATGAAAAGATGATTATGCCGTAATCACATGATGCATGGTCATAGGATAAGGAGTTTAGATCAAACTCTTGCCCTCTATATCCATATAGCCAGGAGATGGCAACCTACTAAAGAAATATTATAACACACAATGAATCGCATCACCACCCTTATCTGTCCAGGAACCCCACCACTTGGGTAGAAAGTGGATTAATTCTTCGTCCTAGTTATCCTCTTATTGTTGGTCACAACCGTCCTACTTATCCTCTTATTCATGGTCACAACCGTCCGAGGAATCCTCTTATTCATAGTCACAACCGTACTCTTATTCATGGTCACAACAGGTTAATCAGGAGTTAGGGGCCGAATACACATTCGGCCCCAAAAATAAATAAAAATGAAGGCCGAACACACATTCGGCCTTCAAAGAAATAACGATTTAGGGGCCGAATTGTTCTTCATGCTCATGAACAATGGCGCATTCCGCTCCTATTCTGGGTACTTTAGGGGCCGAATATAGCTCTGAAAGTGCGTTTTTTCAAAGAAATCTCTCGATTCATCCATGGAAACAACATAATAATTCAATCACACACCATAATACTCAAATATGATGAAATGGGTTTGTAAAATTACATTCGAATCACGACCATTTCTTCTTTTTTACGCTCGATTCGATTTTGACGTTGAACTTGGGCAGAGTAGGTTCATCCGGATCCGGTGGAGATTGTGGTTGTTTGGATCGATTTCCAGCCTTTGTTTTCGACCTCGTCATGTTATATAGAACGCACGCGATTAATTTTTCCTAAATCGACAAGTTTCGATGATTTCGCGATGAGTTTCGTTGTTTTGGTTTTAGAGAAGAAGAAGAAGAGAAGAAGAAGCAGCCGAATGTGGTGGTGAAGGGAAGTGTTTTTTTTGTTTTTTTTTTGTTTTAGGGATAGGATTATGAATATATAGGTTAATTAGTTAAAGGGTATACTAGTAATTTCTAGTGCTAATTGAGCGATAACTTAGACATTTCATAGGCTAGTGTTTGTAGTCAGTTTGTACTGGGCGGTGTTCAAAACTGGACGAGGTCCCGAGGTTTTTCTGCAAGGCAGTTTCCTCGTTAAAAAACGTTTGGTGTCTTGTGTGCTTTTACTTTCCGCATTATAACTCTGATTTATAATTAAAGCACCAAGTAGTACGTTATTGCCTAACTGTTGAGATTACTCCAGTTAGAGGTTTGGATATTGATTTTTGAGATCGTCCAGACTTTTACCATAAGACTCACCAGCCAAAACAAAAAGTTGGTAGTATTTCGGTACCCCTTCTTTTTCACTTCTACTTCTTCTTGTTTTCACCCGGTACATATCATATGTACTACGTACCCCCAGTACATATACTGTTAGAATTCTGACTTGGGATATTCTTCTACTTCACTCAGTACATAACATATGTACTGCCACCAGTACATATCATATGTACTGTTAGAAATCTGACTTGGGATATATTCTTCTACTTCACTCAGTACATATCATATGTACTGTTAAAAATCTGATTTGAGATTTTTTCTTCTACTTCTTCTTGCTTTCACTCAGTACATATCATATGTACTGCCCCCCCTAGTACATATTATCATATGTACTGCCACACAACATATCATATGTACTGTTAGAAATCTGATTTGGGATATTCTTCTACTTCTTCTTGTTTTCACTCAGTACATATCACATGTACTGTTTGAAATTTGACTTGGGATATTTTCTTGTTTTCCTTTTCTTCTTGTTTTACTCAATACATATATTATTTACTGTGCGCCAGTACATATTGATATGTATTGTTAGTTTTACTAGGTTTTTCTAGGGTTTTTTTTGAAAATGTAAATTGCGTTTTGGTTTTTAGGTTTTTGTAGTATCTGCAGTTAAAGGTTTTGAATTTGGAGATTAATTGTCAAAGGTTTCGATCGGTTTTTGAGGAGTAGTTTTGATTTTTTGTTGATTTTCTGGAAAGAAGAAGAAGAAGTAGTTTTAATGTTGTAGGCAAAAAGAAGAAATGGTTATAAGAGTTCACACGTGGGAGTAAGGGGTAGACGGGTAATTTTAGTAGGTTTTGGACTAGAGCTTAAAATTACATTTAAACCAGGACTATAGCTTAATCCGATTCGGGTTATTAGGACTAAATAATAAATTTCTCTTTTGAATTTCACATCTGCATCCGATCCTTCCTCTTTTTTCCAGTGGATGTGTGGATGCAAAGGTTTGATGTGGATGACCCAACATATTCTTTTATTTATTAATTAATAGTGAAAACAATAGAGAAAAAAATTAACATAAATCACTTCGATTTCGATAAACCTACAAAATAACAGATACATGCAACGTGTTATAGATAACACCTCCAAGAAA